>CAVMJV010000012.1:3540000-3749431 GCA_963681835.1 Meloidogyne enterolobii | reverse complement strand
GCCTCCAAAGAAACTCGATGATTCGAAGAAAGATGAGGATGAGAAGAGAAAGAAGGAAGAAGCCTTAAAGAAACAACGTGAAGCTGAAGAAAAGGAAAAAGCCAAAAAACTGGCGGAAGAGAAAAAATTAAAGGAAGATGAAGAGAAGAGAAAGAAGGAAGATGAAGCTAAGAAGATGAGAGATGAATTATTGGCTAAGAAGAAGGATGAGGAAGCTAAGAAAAAAGACGTAAAAGAAGAGCCTCCAAAGAAACTCGATGATTCGAAGAAAGATGAGGATGAGAAGAGAAAGAAGGAAGAAGCCTTAAAGAAACAACGTGAAGCTGAAGAAAAGGAAAAAGCCAAAAAACTGGCGGAAGAGAAAAAATTAAAGGAAGATGAAGAGAAGAGAAAGAAGGAAGATGAAGCTAAGAAGATGAGAGATGAATTATTGGCTAAGAAGAAGGATGAGGAAGCTAAGAAAAAAGACGTAAAAGAAGAGCCTCCAAAGAAACTCGATGATTCGAAGAAAGATGAGGATGAGAAGAGAAAGAAGGAAGAAGCCTTAAAGAAACAACGTGAAGCTGAAGAAAAGGAAAAAGCCAAAAAACTGGCGGAAGAGAAAAAATTAAAGGAAGATGAAGAGAAGAGAAAGAAGGAAGATGAAGCTAAGAAGATGAGAGATGAATTATTGGCTAAGAAGAAGGATGAGGAAGCTAAGAAAAAAGACGTAAAAGAAGAGCCTCCAAAGAAACTCGATGATTCGAAGAAAGATGAGGATGAGAAGAGAAAGAAGGAAGAAGCCTTAAAGAAACAACGTGAAGCTGAAGAAAAGGAAAAAGCCAAAAAACTGGCGGAAGAGAAAAAATTAAAGGAAGATGAAGAGAAGAGAAAGAAGGAAGATGAAGCTAAGAAGATGAGAGATGAATTATTGGCTAAGAAGAAGGATGAGGAAGCTAAGAAAAAAGACGTAAAAGAAGAGCCTCCAAAGAAACTCGATGATTCGAAGAAAGATGAGGATGAGAAGAGAAAGAAGGAAGAAGCCTTAAAGAAACAACGTGAAGCTGAAGAAAAGGAAAAAGCCAAAAAACTGGCGGAAGAGAAAAAATTAAAGGAAGATGAAGAGAAGAGAAAGAAGGAAGATGAAGCTAAGAAGATGAGAGATGAATTATTGGCTAAGAAGAAGGATGAGGAAGCTAAGAAAAAAGACGTAAAAGAAGAGCCTCCAAAGAAACTCGATGATTCGAAGAAAGATGAGGATGAGAAGAGAAAGAAGGAAGAAGCCTTAAAGAAACAACGTGAAGCTGAAGAAAAGGAAAAAGCCAAAAAACTGGCGGAAGAGAAAAAATTAAAGGAAGATGAAGAGAAGAGAAAGAAGGAAGATGAAGCTAAGAAGATGAGAGATGAATTATTGGCTAAGAAGAAGGATGAGGAAGCTAAGAAAAAAGACGTAAAAGAAGAGCCTCCAAAGAAACTCGATGATTCGAAGAAAGATGAGGATGAGAAGAGAAAGAAGGAAGAAGCCTTAAAGAAACAACGTGAAGCTGAAGAAAAGGAAAAAGCCAAAAAACTGGCGGAAGAGAAAAAATTAAAGGAAGATGAAGAGAAGAGAAAGAAGGAAGATGAAGCTAAGAAGATGAGAGATGAATTATTGGCTAAGAAGAAGGATGAGGAAGCTAAGAAAAAAGACGTAAAAGAAGAGCCTCCAAAGAAACTCGATGATTCGAAGAAAGATGAGGATGAGAAGAGAAAGAAGGAAGAAGCCTTAAAGAAACAACGTGAAGCTGAAGAAAAGGAAAAAGCCAAAAAACTGGCGGAAGAGAAAAAATTAAAGGAAGATGAAGAGAAGAGAAAGAAGGAAGATGAAGCTAAGAAGATGAGAGATGAATTATTGGCTAAGAAGAAGGATGAGGAAGCTAAGAAAAAAGACGTAAAAGAAGAGCCTCCAAAGAAACTCGATGATTCGAAGAAAGATGAGGATGAGAAGAGAAAGAAGGAAGAAGCCTTAAAGAAACAACGTGAAGCTGAAGAAAAGGAAAAAGCCAAAAAACTGGCGGAAGAGAAAAAATTAAAGGAAGATGAAGAGAAGAGAAAGAAGGAAGATGAAGCTAAGAAGATGAGAGATGAATTATTGGCTAAGAAGAAGGATGAGGAAGCTAAGAAAAAAGACGTAAAAGAAGAGCCTCCAAAGAAACTCGATGATTCGAAGAAAGATGAGGATGAGAAGAGAAAGAAGGAAGAAGCCTTAAAGAAACAACGTGAAGCTGAAGAAAAGGAAAAAGCCAAAAAACTGGCGGAAGAGAAAAAATTAAAGGAAGATGAAGAGAAGAGAAAGAAGGAAGATGAAGCTAAGAAGATGAGAGATGAATTATTGGCTAAGAAGAAGGATGAGGAAGCTAAGAAAAAAGACGTAAAAGAAGAGCCTCCAAAGAAACTCGATGATTCGAAGAAAGATGAGGATGAGAAGAGAAAGAAGGAAGAAGCCTTAAAGAAACAACGTGAAGCTGAAGAAAAGGAAAAAGCCAAAAAACTGGCGGAAGAGAAAAAATTAAAGGAAGATGAAGAGAAGAGAAAGAAGGAAGATGAAGCTAAGAAGATGAGAGATGAATTATTGGCTAAGAAGAAGGATGAGGAAGCTAAGAAAAAAGACGTAAAAGAAGAGCCTCCAAAGAAACTCGATGATTCGAAGAAAGATGAGGATGAGAAGAGAAAGAAGGAAGAAGCCTTAAAGAAACAACGTGAAGCTGAAGAAAAGGAAAAAGCCAAAAAACTGGCGGAAGAGAAAAAATTAAAGGAAGATGAAGAGAAGAGAAAGAAGGAAGATGAAGCTAAGAAGATGAGAGATGAATTATTGGCTAAGAAGAAGGATGAGGAAGCTAAGAAAAAAGACGTAAAAGAAGAGCCTCCAAAGAAACTCGATGATTCGAAGAAAGATGAGGATGAGAAGAGAAAGAAGGAAGAAGCCTTAAAGAAACAACGTGAAGCTGAAGAAAAGGAAAAAGCCAAAAAACTGGCGGAAGAGAAAAAATTAAAGGAAGATGAAGAGAAGAGAAAGAAGGAAGATGAAGCTAAGAAGATGAGAGATGAATTATTGGCTAAGAAGAAGGATGAGGAAGCTAAGAAAAAAGACGTAAAAGAAGAGCCTCCAAAGAAACTCGATGATTCGAAGAAAGATGAGGATGAGAAGAGAAAGAAGGAAGAAGCCTTAAAGAAACAACGTGAAGCTGAAGAAAAGGAAAAAGCCAAAAAACTGGCGGAAGAGAAAAAATTAAAGGAAGATGAAGAGAAGAGAAAGAAGGAAGATGAAGCTAAGAAGATGAGAGATGAATTATTGGCTAAGAAGAAGGATGAGGAAGCTAAGAAAAAAGACGTAAAAGAAGAGCCTCCAAAGAAACTCGATGATTCGAAGAAAGATGAGGATGAGAAGAGAAAGAAGGAAGAAGCCTTAAAGAAACAACGTGAAGCTGAAGAAAAGGAAAAAGCCAAAAAACTGGCGGAAGAGAAAAAATTAAAGGAAGATGAAGAGAAGAGAAAGAAGGAAGATGAAGCTAAGAAGATGAGAGATGAATTATTGGCTAAGAAGAAGGATGAGGAAGCTAAGAAAAAAGACGTAAAAGAAGAGCCTCCAAAGAAACTCGATGATTCGAAGAAAGATGAGGATGAGAAGAGAAAGAAGGAAGAAGCCTTAAAGAAACAACGTGAAGCTGAAGAAAAGGAAAAAGCCAAAAAACTGGCGGAAGAGAAAAAATTAAAGGAAGATGAAGAGAAGAGAAAGAAGGAAGATGAAGCTAAGAAGATGAGAGATGAATTATTGGCTAAGAAGAAGGATGAGGAAGCTAAGAAAAAAGACGTAAAAGAAGAGCCTCCAAAGAAACTCGATGATTCGAAGAAAGATGAGGATGAGAAGAGAAAGAAGGAAGAAGCCTTAAAGAAACAACGTGAAGCTGAAGAAAAGGAAAAAGCCAAAAAACTGGCGGAAGAGAAAAAATTAAAGGAAGATGAAGAGAAGAGAAAGAAGGAAGATGAAGCTAAGAAGATGAGAGATGAATTATTGGCTAAGAAGAAGGATGAGGAAGCTAAGAAAAAAGACGTAAAAGAAGAGCCTCCAAAGAAACTCGATGATTCGAAGAAAGATGAGGATGAGAAGAGAAAGAAGGAAGAAGCCTTAAAGAAACAACGTGAAGCTGAAGAAAAGGAAAAAGCCAAAAAACTGGCGGAAGAGAAAAAATTAAAGGAAGATGAAGAGAAGAGAAAGAAGGAAGATGAAGCTAAGAAGATGAGAGATGAATTATTGGCTAAGAAGAAGGATGAGGAAGCTAAGAAAAAAGACGTAAAAGAAGAGCCTCCAAAGAAACTCGATGATTCGAAGAAAGATGAGGATGAGAAGAGAAAGAAGGAAGAAGCCTTAAAGAAACAACGTGAAGCTGAAGAAAAGGAAAAAGCCAAAAAACTGGCGGAAGAGAAAAAATTAAAGGAAGATGAAGAGAAGAGAAAGAAGGAAGATGAAGCTAAGAAGATGAGAGATGAATTATTGGCTAAGAAGAAGGATGAGGAAGCTAAGAAAAAAGACGTAAAAGAAGAGCCTCCAAAGAAACTCGATGATTCGAAGAAAGATGAGGATGAGAAGAGAAAGAAGGAAGAAGCCTTAAAGAAACAACGTGAAGCTGAAGAAAAGGAAAAAGCCAAAAAACTGGCGGAAGAGAAAAAATTAAAGGAAGATGAAGAGAAGAGAAAGAAGGAAGATGAAGCTAAGAAGATGAGAGATGAATTATTGGCTAAGAAGAAGGATGAGGAAGCTAAGAAAAAAGACGTAAAAGAAGAGCCTCCAAAGAAACTCGATGATTCGAAGAAAGATGAGGATGAGAAGAGAAAGAAGGAAGAAGCCTTAAAGAAACAACGTGAAGCTGAAGAAAAGGAAAAAGCCAAAAAACTGGCGGAAGAGAAAAAATTAAAGGAAGATGAAGAGAAGAGAAAGAAGGAAGATGAAGCTAAGAAGATGAGAGATGAATTATTGGCTAAGAAGAAGGATGAGGAAGCTAAGAAAAAAGACGTAAAAGAAGAGCCTCCAAAGAAACTCGATGATTCGAAGAAAGATGAGGATGAGAAGAGAAAGAAGGAAGAAGCCTTAAAGAAACAACGTGAAGCTGAAGAAAAGGAAAAAGCCAAAAAACTGGCGGAAGAGAAAAAATTAAAGGAAGATGAAGAGAAGAGAAAGAAGGAAGATGAAGCTAAGAAGATGAGAGATGAATTATTGGCTAAGAAGAAGGATGAGGAAGCTAAGAAAAAAGACGTAAAAGAAGAGCCTCCAAAGAAACTCGATGATTCGAAGAAAGATGAGGATGAGAAGAGAAAGAAGGAAGAAGCCTTAAAGAAACAACGTGAAGCTGAAGAAAAGGAAAAAGCCAAAAAACTGGCGGAAGAGAAAAAATTAAAGGAAGATGAAGAGAAGAGAAAGAAGGAAGATGAAGCTAAGAAGATGAGAGATGAATTATTGGCTAAGAAGAAGGATGAGGAAGCTAAGAAAAAAGACGTAAAAGAAGAGCCTCCAAAGAAACTCGATGATTCGAAGAAAGATGAGGATGAGAAGAGAAAGAAGGAAGAAGCCTTAAAGAAACAACGTGAAGCTGAAGAAAAGGAAAAAGCCAAAAAACTGGCGGAAGAGAAAAAATTAAAGGAAGATGAAGAGAAGAGAAAGAAGGAAGATGAAGCTAAGAAGATGAGAGATGAATTATTGGCTAAGAAGAAGGATGAGGAAGCTAAGAAAAAAGACGTAAAAGAAGAGCCTCCAAAGAAACTCGATGATTCGAAGAAAGATGAGGATGAGAAGAGAAAGAAGGAAGAAGCCTTAAAGAAACAACGTGAAGCTGAAGAAAAGGAAAAAGCCAAAAAACTGGCGGAAGAGAAAAAATTAAAGGAAGATGAAGAGAAGAGAAAGAAGGAAGATGAAGCTAAGAAGATGAGAGATGAATTATTGGCTAAGAAGAAGGATGAGGAAGCTAAGAAAAAAGACGTAAAAGAAGAGCCTCCAAAGAAACTCGATGATTCGAAGAAAGATGAGGATGAGAAGAGAAAGAAGGAAGAAGCCTTAAAGAAACAACGTGAAGCTGAAGAAAAGGAAAAAGCCAAAAAACTGGCGGAAGAGAAAAAATTAAAGGAAGATGAAGAGAAGAGAAAGAAGGAAGATGAAGCTAAGAAGATGAGAGATGAATTATTGGCTAAGAAGAAGGATGAGGAAGCTAAGAAAAAAGACGTAAAAGAAGAGCCTCCAAAGAAACTCGATGATTCGAAGAAAGATGAGGATGAGAAGAGAAAGAAGGAAGAAGCCTTAAAGAAACAACGTGAAGCTGAAGAAAAGGAAAAAGCCAAAAAACTGGCGGAAGAGAAAAAATTAAAGGAAGATGAAGAGAAGAGAAAGAAGGAAGATGAAGCTAAGAAGATGAGAGATGAATTATTGGCTAAGAAGAAGGATGAGGAAGCTAAGAAAAAAGACGTAAAAGAAGAGCCTCCAAAGAAACTCGATGATTCGAAGAAAGATGAGGATGAGAAGAGAAAGAAGGAAGAAGCCTTAAAGAAACAACGTGAAGCTGAAGAAAAGGAAAAAGCCAAAAAACTGGCGGAAGAGAAAAAATTAAAGGAAGATGAAGAGAAGAGAAAGAAGGAAGATGAAGCTAAGAAGATGAGAGATGAATTATTGGCTAAGAAGAAGGATGAGGAAGCTAAGAAAAAAGACGTAAAAGAAGAGCCTCCAAAGAAACTCGATGATTCGAAGAAAGATGAGGATGAGAAGAGAAAGAAGGAAGAAGCCTTAAAGAAACAACGTGAAGCTGAAGAAAAGGAAAAAGCCAAAAAACTGGCGGAAGAGAAAAAATTAAAGGAAGATGAAGAGAAGAGAAAGAAGGAAGATGAAGCTAAGAAGATGAGAGATGAATTATTGGCTAAGAAGAAGGATGAGGAAGCTAAGAAAAAAGACGTAAAAGAAGAGCCTCCAAAGAAACTCGATGATTCGAAGAAAGATGAGGATGAGAAGAGAAAGAAGGAAGAAGCCTTAAAGAAACAACGTGAAGCTGAAGAAAAGGAAAAAGCCAAAAAACTGGCGGAAGAGAAAAAATTAAAGGAAGATGAAGAGAAGAGAAAGAAGGAAGATGAAGCTAAGAAGATGAGAGATGAATTATTGGCTAAGAAGAAGGATGAGGAAGCTAAGAAAAAAGACGTAAAAGAAGAGCCTCCAAAGAAACTCGATGATTCGAAGAAAGATGAGGATGAGAAGAGAAAGAAGGAAGAAGCCTTAAAGAAACAACGTGAAGCTGAAGAAAAGGAAAAAGCCAAAAAACTGGCGGAAGAGAAAAAATTAAAGGAAGATGAAGAGAAGAGAAAGAAGGAAGATGAAGCTAAGAAGATGAGAGATGAATTATTGGCTAAGAAGAAGGATGAGGAAGCTAAGAAAAAAGACGTAAAAGAAGAGCCTCCAAAGAAACTCGATGATTCGAAGAAAGATGAGGATGAGAAGAGAAAGAAGGAAGAAGCCTTAAAGAAACAACGTGAAGCTGAAGAAAAGGAAAAAGCCAAAAAACTGGCGGAAGAGAAAAAATTAAAGGAAGATGAAGAGAAGAGAAAGAAGGAAGATGAAGCTAAGAAGATGAGAGATGAATTATTGGCTAAGAAGAAGGATGAGGAAGCTAAGAAAAAAGACGTAAAAGAAGAGCCTCCAAAGAAACTCGATGATTCGAAGAAAGATGAGGATGAGAAGAGAAAGAAGGAAGAAGCCTTAAAGAAACAACGTGAAGCTGAAGAAAAGGAAAAAGCCAAAAAACTGGCGGAAGAGAAAAAATTAAAGGAAGATGAAGAGAAGAGAAAGAAGGAAGATGAAGCTAAGAAGATGAGAGATGAATTATTGGCTAAGAAGAAGGATGAGGAAGCTAAGAAAAAAGACGTAAAAGAAGAGCCTCCAAAGAAACTCGATGATTCGAAGAAAGATGAGGATGAGAAGAGAAAGAAGGAAGAAGCCTTAAAGAAACAACGTGAAGCTGAAGAAAAGGAAAAAGCCAAAAAACTGGCGGAAGAGAAAAAATTAAAGGAAGATGAAGAGAAGAGAAAGAAGGAAGATGAAGCTAAGAAGATGAGAGATGAATTATTGGCTAAGAAGAAGGATGAGGAAGCTAAGAAAAAAGACGTAAAAGAAGAGCCTCCAAAGAAACTCGATGATTCGAAGAAAGATGAGGATGAGAAGAGAAAGAAGGAAGAAGCCTTAAAGAAACAACGTGAAGCTGAAGAAAAGGAAAAAGCCAAAAAACTGGCGGAAGAGAAAAAATTAAAGGAAGATGAAGAGAAGAGAAAGAAGGAAGATGAAGCTAAGAAGATGAGAGATGAATTATTGGCTAAGAAGAAGGATGAGGAAGCTAAGAAAAAAGACGTAAAAGAAGAGCCTCCAAAGAAACTCGATGATTCGAAGAAAGATGAGGATGAGAAGAGAAAGAAGGAAGAAGCCTTAAAGAAACAACGTGAAGCTGAAGAAAAGGAAAAAGCCAAAAAACTGGCGGAAGAGAAAAAATTAAAGGAAGATGAAGAGAAGAGAAAGAAGGAAGATGAAGCTAAGAAGATGAGAGATGAATTATTGGCTAAGAAGAAGGATGAGGAAGCTAAGAAAAAAGACGTAAAAGAAGAGCCTCCAAAGAAACTCGATGATTCGAAGAAAGATGAGGATGAGAAGAGAAAGAAGGAAGAAGCCTTAAAGAAACAACGTGAAGCTGAAGAAAAGGAAAAAGCCAAAAAACTGGCGGAAGAGAAAAAATTAAAGGAAGATGAAGAGAAGAGAAAGAAGGAAGATGAAGCTAAGAAGATGAGAGATGAATTATTGGCTAAGAAGAAGGATGAGGAAGCTAAGAAAAAAGACGTAAAAGAAGAGCCTCCAAAGAAACTCGATGATTCGAAGAAAGATGAGGATGAGAAGAGAAAGAAGGAAGAAGCCTTAAAGAAACAACGTGAAGCTGAAGAAAAGGAAAAAGCCAAAAAACTGGCGGAAGAGAAAAAATTAAAGGAAGATGAAGAGAAGAGAAAGAAGGAAGATGAAGCTAAGAAGATGAGAGATGAATTATTGGCTAAGAAGAAGGATGAGGAAGCTAAGAAAAAAGACGTAAAAGAAGAGCCTCCAAAGAAACTCGATGATTCGAAGAAAGATGAGGATGAGAAGAGAAAGAAGGAAGAAGCCTTAAAGAAACAACGTGAAGCTGAAGAAAAGGAAAAAGCCAAAAAACTGGCGGAAGAGAAAAAATTAAAGGAAGATGAAGAGAAGAGAAAGAAGGAAGATGAAGCTAAGAAGATGAGAGATGAATTATTGGCTAAGAAGAAGGATGAGGAAGCTAAGAAAAAAGACGTAAAAGAAGAGCCTCCAAAGAAACTCGATGATTCGAAGAAAGATGAGGATGAAAAGAGAAAGAAGGAAGAAGCCTTAAAGAAACAACGTGAAGCTGAAGAAAAGGAAAAAGCCAAAAAACTGGCGGAAGAGAAAAAATTAAAGGAAGATGAAGAGAAGAGAAAGAAGGAAGATGAAGCTAATAAGATGAGAGATGAATTATTGGCTAAGAAGAAGGATGAGGAAGCTAAGAAAAAAGACGTAAAAGAAGAGCCTCCAAAGAAACTCGATGATTCGAAGAAAGATGAGGATGAGAAGAGAAAGAAGGAAGAAGCCTTAAAGAAACAACGTGAAGCTGAAGAAAAGGAAAAAGCCAAAAAACTGGCGGAAGAGAAAAAATTAAAGGAAGATGAAGAGAAGAGAAAGAAGGAAGATGAAGCTAAGAAGATGAGAGATGAATTATTGGCTAAGAAGAAGGATGAGGAAGCTAAGAAAAAAGACGTAAAAGAAGAGCCTCCAAAGAAACTCGATGATTCGAAGAAAGATGAGGATGAGAAGAGAAAGAAGGAAGAAGCCTTAAAGAAACAACGTGAAGCTGAAGAAAAGGAAAAAGCCAAAAAACTGGCGGAAGAGAAAAAATTAAAGGAAGATGAAGAGAAGAGAAAGAAGGAAGATGAAGCTAAGAAGATGAGAGATGAATTATTGGCTAAGAAGAAGGATGAGGAAGCTAAGAAAAAAGACGTAAAAGAAGAGCCTCCAAAGAAACTCGATGATTCGAAGAAAGATGAGGATGAGAAGAGAAAGAAGGAAGAAGCCTTAAAGAAACAACGTGAAGCTGAAGAAAAGGAAAAAGCCAAAAAACTGGCGGAAGAGAAAAAATTAAAGGAAGATGAAGAGAAGAGAAAGAAGGAAGATGAAGCTAAGAAGATGAGAGATGAATTATTGGCTAAGAAGAAGGATGAGGAAGCTAAGAAAAAAGACGTAAAAGAAGAGCCTCCAAAGAAACTCGATGATTCGAAGAAAGATGAGGATGAGAAGAGAAAGAAGGAAGAAGCCTTAAAGAAACAACGTGAAGCTGAAGAAAAGGAAAAAGCCAAAAAACTGGCGGAAGAGAAAAAATTAAAGAAAGATGAAGAGAAGAGAAAGAAGGAAGATGAAGCTAAGAAGATGAGAGATGAATTATTGGCTAAGAAGAAGGATGAGGAAGCTAAGAAAAAAGACGTAAAAGAAGAGCCTCCAAAGAAACTCGATGATTCGAAGAAAGATGAGGATGAGAAGAGAAAGAAGGAAGAAGCCTTAAAGAAACAACGTGAAGCTGAAGAAAAGGAAAAAGCCAAAAAACTGGCGGAAGAGAAAAAATTAAAGGAAGATGAAGAGAAGAGAAAGAAGGAAGATGAAGCTAAGAAGAAGGCTAAATCCATGAAGAAACTATCAAAAATTAGAAATTCCATAGAGCTTGATGTGTCTCTTTCACCTCTTCATGAACAATCTGAATTCCCACTCAGTTGCCTTATATGTAAAGAAGATTATGACCAAGATTACTTTACTGAAATCTCAAAAATTTTCCGTCAGAAAAAAATGAAGACTGAACGCATAGGTATCGGTGTTTGTTTCAATTCCGATATGAAAATAAATGAAATCGAAATGGAAGAGCATTTGATTCGTGAATCAGAAGAAGAATCCAATGAATTAATATTTGTTTATTCTGACTTTGATTCTGCTTCAGTTGAGCTTTCTGAAGCAAAACCAGAAGAGATTTCTGAAGAGATTCCTGAAAAAGTTGAAGAAGCACCAGAAAAGAGAAAACGAAAAGTAAAGAAGCAAGTAAAGAAGCAAAAAGAAGACGGTGAGGAAATGGAAGAATTGACTGTTCAAACACCTTCGCAACTTGATATAAATAAAATTAGTCGGGACAAGAGTCCAAGAGGTTGGAAAACTTTTCTGTTGAAATCTAGAAGGATATACATAGTAGTGTTGGTTGTATCTTGTAGCGAGATCCCCTATCTTTTTAATTCGAGAGCATCGCAAAACCCAATTGATGCTTCCTTAACCCAGTTGCCAAAAAAATTTAAAAATCTTATCTTAAATTGAGGGATATCTTGTATTATACCCTATAATGATGTATTGGATTTATTCTATAATGAGGTCCGACAGTCTTATAGTGAAGTTGGTGTGTAAATTCGACTTAAATAATTCTTTTAATTTTTAAAATCCTTTTTTAGGCACTCAATACCTAAACGTTGACGTGGACATTGAAGCAGGAGAAGAAGCTTCTAGCACTGACGGAATAATCGAATTAGAACAAATCGAGTACGCAGAAAGTGAAACATCAGTTCAATTAGCAGAAGAAGACTTTATGGATGTTGATGTAGTTTTGGAAGATTTGAAGAAAGATGATAAAATTGAAGCTATTTTACCTATTTCACCTAACTTGAAGGTTTTCGAAAATTGTTTTTGAAAAATTTCAAAATTATTTTTTAGGATATTTCTGAAAGGATTAGTTTAGCAAAAGTGGCAGAAGAAAAAGAAAAAATTGCAAAGGAAGAGAAAGGTGACAAAAAAAATTTCAATTTCTTGGTGAAATTAGTTATTGCTAGGCGCTTTCGTTCACCACATAAGGAGCTCTACCACTGAGTTACGGGAAAACATCGACTAATGCTTTCTCTTTTATCCTTTTTAGATCATTTATCCCCTGCCTAAGCGTTTTAAATGCTCTAGGTGAATCATCCTTACAATAAAAATGATAAAAACAAAAAATCAACATTGAAAGTTAAACGTTTTAATAGGGTTGAGCTTAGCCCGTCAAGTATCAGAAAAAAATTTTTTTAATTTAAATTTTTTTGAAATTTTCCAGGCCCTTTTTCCTATTTTTACAACATTTTTTTCATAACAAAATCAATCATTAGAGAGAGATATATATTTTTTACTTTAAGTAAACATTGAATATATCTATTAGCTTTTAGTAGTTATTTTAACTCTTCTACTATTATCATTTTTTTAAAGTCATATGAAGCTGCTATAAGTTAAAGTGTATGGGCAAACAAAAAATAAGTAAAAAAACAAGAAAAATAACTTATTATTTTGTAAGAAGCATAAAATTTTTGAGGCGCGAACATTTTTAATTTCTTATAATTAATTAAAAAAATATTTTTTAGATATTATTGATGTTGAAAATGCTATTGAGGGTATGTTAATAATTTTAAAAAATATTCAAAATATTTTCAAAAAATTTAGAAATATTAATTAAAATTTAGAAAAATTCTGTTGAAATTAATTTTAAAAATACTAAAAATTGTAAAAAAAAATTTTAATTTATAAATTAAATATTTAATACTAAGCACAATTAATTTTTTTGTTTTATTAACATGTTTTTGCTGTTTTTTTTTATTTTTTTATATTAACAAAATTAAATGACGGTTCATTTTATACATTTTATAGGGTTATTTTTGATGTAGTAAGTCGAAATTTTATTAAATTATTTTTAATTTTAAGATTAAATTAGAAAGTTGCTCATTTAACCCCTAAATTTAAGCAAAAAAAAGAAAGTCTTGATAATAATTAAATTGAATAACTTTGGAAAATTAAAAAAATACTCCGATTATTCGGAAATTTCAGCTTGATCTCGTTACCTTTTTTAATTTCAAACAAAATTTTTATCAAAATTAACAATTCTTGGCCCAATATCTCTAATTATGAGCAACCCCTAATTTTTCTAAATTAAAAAAATTTTTTTAAATTAAAGTTGTCAACAAATTAAGACGACATTCAATGCCAAAAACAAAAATTAAAAATGAAATAATTACGGAAGATTTAATTTTTGAAAATAAAGAATCTTCTTCTATATTTGTGGAAACAAAAATTAAAAATTTAATAAAGAAAGAAAAATCTACAGATTTTATTAAAAATTATTTACAAAATATTGAAGCAAAAAATTATGCTTATGAAAATGTTTTTGAATCATTAAAGAGTGGAGAAAAATGGAAAAGATTCGAGAAAAAAGATAATGATGAAGCAAAAAATAAAGCAATTGTTGATGTTGGTGAAGCAACAAAATTAATTAATTCAGGAAGTAAGGACGAAACAAAAAGTAAATATGAAGCAAAAAGTAAAGATAAAACAGAAAGTAAAGATGAAGCAAAAAATAAAGATGAAGCAAAAAGTAAAGATGAAGCAAAAAATAAAGATGAAGCAAAAAGTAAAGATGAAGCAAAAAGTAAACATGAAGCAAAAAGTAAACATGAAGCAAAAAGTAAAGATGAAGCAAAAAGTAAAGATGAAGCAAAAAGTAAACATGAAGCAAAAAGTAAACATGAAGCAAAAAGTAAAGATGAAGCAAAAAATAAATATGAAGCAAAAATTAAAGATGAAGCAGAAATACTCGAATCAAGTAAATCTGAAACAAGAGAACGAAAAGTAATCGAAACTGAAACAAAAAGATTTGAAGCACCTAAATCAGTCGTTAAACCATTAAAGTTGAAGCAGATATGTTTAGAAGAAACAAAGCAAGTTGCTGATGATAAAACGGGAATTAAAACAAATTTAAAGAATATAGAGAAAATACATGAAGCAAAATTTATAAATGAAATGAAGTCGGATTTGGAGTTGAAGCATGTTTCTGAATCAGAAAAATCAGATATATATTTAGAACTGAAGCATTCTGAAGAAGCATATTTTGAAACATTTTTGAAAGACAATTCTGAATTGAGGGAAGTAAATCAAAATTCTGAAGCAAGACAATTGAAGAAGAAAGAGATGAAGGAGATTTCAACAAAGGAAGAATATGATTCAAATAAAAATGTAATAAGAACGGAGAGTTCGTTAGAGGTATCTGAGAATAAGAAGGCAACTAAAATAGAGGAGCAAGAAGCAATTAGAACAAACTATGAAACAAATAAAAAAGAAGCAACTGTGAAAGGTAAATTAGAAATAATTAATATTGCTTGTTCTGAAGCAAGGAGAGAAGAATTAATTAAATCAGAAGCAAAACTCGAAGTTCAAGAAGCAAAGTTTCAAAAGGATAAAGCTGAAGCAAAACTTGACGAAGAAGTACTGCTTCAGAAGAACGAAGCTGAGGAAAAATTCGAAGCTCTACTACTTCATAAGAACGAAGCTGAAGCAAAATTCAATATCCAAGAAGCAAAGTTTCGGAATAATGAATCTGAAGCAAAACTCGATATTCAAGAAGCAAAGCTTTTGAAGAATGAATCTGAAGCAAGATTCGATGTTCAAGATTTACAATCAACGGAATTAGAATCCGAAATTAATAGACCAATAAATTATTCTAAAAAATTCGAAAAGCAACATGAGAACCTAGCAGATAGCAACACTTTAGTTAAACAAATAATACACCAACTCAGAGACAACCATGAAACTGAGGATAAAGAGTCAATAAATTCCTCTCAATTATCTACTAACAATTTTAGCCCATCCTCACTTACAAATTTATCAGAAACATTCCAAAAGTCTCTAACTGAAGATGAAGCAATCGAAGTATTTTTATTATCAAGACATTTTGAATATGACTGTGCTAAACCTTTAAAAGTGCTTCCACCCCCGAACGTTACAATTTTCGAATTTGATGAGAAAAAAATGAAAAGGAGAATTGAAGCAATAGAAGCATGCCCATTAAAGAAGTCTGTTCGTTTTAATATTGAAGAATCAAAAGAATTTTGTTTTTCCCCTTTTAATTGCTCTTCCGAGGAGGAGGAAGAAGCTGATGAGGAGAGAGAGGAAGACCCTTCATTAATTTCTCCTCCCAAATTTTTAACAAAGGAAAGGGGAATAGTAGCAGAATTAAATAAAAGGCTATTTGTTCATTTGGAACTTGTCTCAGTTGTAGAGCCTAAGGTTGATTAAAAATTATTTTCGAGAATAAAAAAATAAATTCAGATGTCAATTTATCACAACGATATGCATCTAGGTGATGACCCTTCCAAGTGCCGATTTCTTGTTGATAAAAATGGAGATTGTTGGGAAATTATGTTAATATTCCCCAACTTTGATATTGAACTTGTTGGAGATTATGTTTTTATTGCTAGTAATGAAGGAGGATTTGATAAATCAAAAATTACATTGAAGTTGAAGGAAGCCGAAGAAATGACTTCAAATTTAGGTAAATATTTTTGTTGTGTTGATCTTTAGGAGTAGAACTTGTTTTGAAACAAACAAAATGTTTTTGTTTGTTTTACATGTTTGTTGTTTTACGACAAACAACAAACATTGAAAAACAGCAAACATATAAAACAAACAAGAACATTTTGTTTGTTTTACAACAAAAACAAATTGTTTTTATTTTTGTAGATGTTTTGCAAAAAGAAGAGGAAAAAACAACACCAAAAACAACACCAAAAACATCAACAAACACCAACAAAACATTAAAACAAATTAAAATTACAACAAATGATGTTGAAACAACACAAAATTCCCCTTCTCAAAACTTCAACAAAACCCCAAAAATAATTGAAAAACCACCAGAAAATTTAAAATTAAATTTAATTGGAAAAGAATGTTTAAATTTTGTAATTGAAGGAGATCCTTTGCCTCATATAGAAATGTGGATAGAGAAACAAAGTGGAACATGTAAAATAATTGAGCCTTGGAGAAAAGTTTGTTTTGAATGTTTTGCTTGTTTTGAATGTTTTTATTTGTTTTTATTAAACTTGTTTTTCAGTTTAAACTTGAACGATTACAACAAAACAAACTTGGCGTAACTCTCTTACAAAAAAGTTTAAAACTCATACAAGTTGGGGATATTATTGTTCTTCAAGCAATTAATGTTTTTGGTGAAATAATTACAAAACATGTTGTTTTGAATGTTTTGTCTAATGTTTTATCCAATGTTTCTTTGTTAAACAAAAAAGTTTTTGTTAAAGGTGTGTTGTTTTTATGTTTGTTTTATGTTTTGTTTATATTTTGTTTGGCAAAATTATGTTTATATACTTGTTTTTAAACATATGTTTTTGGATGTTTATATACTTGTTTTTAAACATATGTTTTTAGAGGTTTTACTATGTTCTCTATTTTTAGCCTATTTTAGTTTAATCCGCTAATTTAACACAAAATTCAAAAATTTTTAAATTTAAAAAATATAAAAAATTAATTGAAATAAAGTAGGTATAAGATAAAAAAAAATTTTGGAATAATATTTAAAAAAATTTTTTCTATTAGAACAACCAAAAATCCAACAAGAAGAAACTGCTCCCGATTCTCCCAAAATTCCAGGAGAAAAAAGGGATGAAGAAAAGAAGAAAAAGAAGATTCCTAGCGCTTTGTTTATACCAAAGGCAAGATTTAAAAAAATTTTTATTCTCTTCAATTTTTGTTTTTAGGAAATCAATTCATTGTATGGCGATCCTTCTGTAAAGATTTCTCCAACTTCGAAAGAATTAGAGGTAATTGAAGCTAAATCTGAAGAAGAAAAATCGAAAGAAATGGAGAAAGAGAAACCAGTAGAAGATAAAATAAAAGTGAAGGATGAGAAGAAAAATGAAGAAATAAAGGAAGAACCAAGCTTAATGAAGAAAAAGGAGGAAGAGGAAAAGGCCAAAAAACTGGCGGAAGAGAAGAAATTAAAGGAAGATGAAGAGAAGAAAAAGAAGAAAGATGAAAATAAGAAGAAAAAGGATGAGTTAATGGCGAAGAAAAAAGAGGAGGTAGGAAAGAAGGAGGACGTTAAAGATCTTCCATCTCAAAAGGATTTGGAAATGAAACAAGCTTCGGAACCCCAAGAAGAAAAACAAAAAGTCAGCTTTGCTCAAGATGTAAATCTTGAAGAAAAAACTTCCGAAGAAGAAACAGAAAAGGAAGATAAAGGCTCTCGTCTTAAAAAAGCACAAAAATCCTCATTTGAACTACTTGATGAAATACATCCTGAAGGAAAATCTTTGCCTGAGTTGCTTAATGATCTGAAGAAAGTGGAAGATTTCTTAGGTGCTGATGTGGAGATTGATGTAATTGAGAGGGAACCAAAACACGAAGAATTTAGAAGGCCTGAAGAAAAGATAAAAGAAACTAAGAAAAGTGTCGAAGATAAAAATAGAATGAAGATTTCAGAAAAGGATGAAGAAACAATCTCAGAAGACGTTGGGGAAATTATTCCGGAAAAGGAAGTTGATACGGGTGTTAAAAAATTCGTTTTGGAAGATTTGCCAACACAATTTGAAAAATTAGATAAGACAAAGTTGGAAGAAATCCCAGCAAAACAACCAAAAGAAGAGGAAGCAAAGACACCCGAGACTAAAAAAGAACCAATGTCCTTAATGAAGAAAAAGATGGAGGAAGAAAAGGAAAAAGCCAAAAAACTGGCGGAAGAGAAGAAATTAAAGGAAGATGAAGAGAAGAAAAAGAAGGAAGATGAAGCTAAGAAGAGGAGAGATGAATTACTGGCTAAGAAGAAGGATGAGGAAGGAAAGAAAAAGGAAGTAAAAGAAGAGCCTCCAAAGAAACTCGATGATTCTAAGAAAGATGAGGATGAGAAGAGAAAGAAGGAACGTGAAGAAGCGTTGAAGAAACGACGTGAAGCTGATGAAAAGGCAAAAGCTGAAGCTGATGAAGCTAAGGCAAAAATGGATGAATTGGCAAGGAAGAGAAAGGAATCTGCTCAAAAGAAGATAGATGATGAACAAAAGAGGAAGCATGATGAAGAAGAAAAACGGAAGAAATCCTTGGAAGATAAGAAATTGGCAGAACAAAAGGCCAATGAAGAGGCTGAAGCTGCAAGGAAGAAAGCTTTAGAAGAACAAAAGGAAGTTGATACGGGTGTTAAAAAGTTTGTTTTGGAAGATGAAAGACCGAAGGATGTTAAGGAAGATTTGCCAACACAATTTGAAAAATTAGATAAGACAAAGTTGGAAGAAATGCCAGCAAAACAATCAAAAGAAGAGGAAGCAAAGACACCCGAAACTAAAAAAGAACCAATGTCCTTAATGAAGAAAAAGATGGAGGAAGAAAAGGAAAAAGCCAAAAAACTGGCGGAAGAGAAGAAATTAAAGGAAGATGAAGAGAAGAAAAAGAAGGAAGATGAAGCTAAGAAGAGGAGAGATGAATTACTGGCTAAGAAGAAGGATGAGGAAGGAAAGAAAAAAGAAGTAAAAGAAGAGCCTCCAAAGAAACTCGATGATTCTAAGAAAGATGAGGATGAGAAGAGAAAGAAGGAACGTGAAGAAGCCTTAAAGAAACGACGTGAAGCTGAAGAAAAGGCAAAAGCAGAAGCTGATGAAGCTAAGGCAAAAATGGATGAATTGGCAAGGAAGAGAAAGGAATCTGCTCAAAAGAAGATAGATGATGAACAAAAGAGGAAGCATGATGAAGAAGAAAAACGGAAGAAATCCTTGGAAGATAAGAAATTGGCAGAACAAAAGGCCAATGAAGAGGCTGAAGCTGCAAGGAAGAAAGCTTTAGAAGAACAAAAGGAAGTTGATACGGGTGTTAAAAAGTTTGTTTTGGAAGATGAAAGACCGAAGGATGTTAAGGAAGATTTGCCAACACAATTTGAAAAATTAGATAAGACAAAGTTGGAAGAAATCCCAGCAAAACAACCAAAAGAAGAGGAAGCAAAGACACCCGAGACTAAAAAAGAACCAATGTCCTTAATGAAGAAAAAGATGGAGGAAGAAAAGGAAAAAGCCAAAAAACTGGCGGAAGAGAAGAAATTAAAGGAAGATGAAGAGAAGAAAAAGAAGGAAGATGAAGCTAAGAAGAGGAGAGATGAATTACTGGCTAAGAAGAAGGATGAGGAAGGAAAGAAAAAGGAAGTAAAAGAAGAGCCTCCAAAGAAACTCGATGATTCTAAGAAAGATGAGGATGAGAAGAGAAAGAAGGAACGTGAAGAAGCGTTGAAGAAACGACGTGAAGCTGATGAAAAGGCAAAAGCTGAAGCTGATGAAGCTAAGGCAAAAATGGATGAATTGGCAAGGAAGAGAAAGGAATCTGCTCAAAAGAAGATAGATGATGAACAAAAGAGGAAGCATGATGAAGAAGAAAAACGGAAGAAATCCTTGGAAGATAAGAAATTGGCAGAACAAAAGGCCAATGAAGAGGCTGAAGCTGCAAGGAAGAAAGCTTTAGAAGAACAAAAGGAAGTTGATACGGGTGTTAAAAAGTTTGTTTTGGAAGATGAAAGACCGAAGGATGTTAAGGAAGATTTGCCAACACAATTTGAAAAATTAGAGAAGACAAAGTTGGAAGAAATGCCAGCAAAACTATCAAAAGAAGAGGAAGCAAAGACACCCGAAACTAAAAAAGAACCAATGTCCTTAATGAAGAAAAAGATGGAGGAAGAAAAGGAAAAAGCCAAAAAACTGGCGGAAGAGAAGAAATTAAAGGAAGATGAAGAGAAGAAAAAGAAGGAAGATGAGGCTAAGAAGAGGAGAGATGAATTATTGGCTAAGAAGAAGGATGAGGAAGGAAAGAAAAAGGAAGTAAAAGAAGAGCCTCCAAAGAAACTCGATGATTCTAAGAAAGATGAGGATGAGAAGAGAAAGAAGGAACGTGAAGAAGCGTTGAAGAAACGACGTGAAGCTGATGAAAAGGCAAAAGCTGAAGCTGATGAAGCTAAGGCAAAAATGGATGAATTGGCAAGGAAGAGAAAGGAATCTGCTCAAAAGAAGATAGATGATGAACAAAAGAGGAAGCATGATGAAGAAGAAAAACGGAAGAAATCCTTGGAAGATAAGAAATTGGCAGAACAAAAGGCCAATGAAGAGGCTGAAGCTGCAAGGAAGAAAGCTTTAGAAGAACAAAAGGAAGTTGATACGGGTGTTAAAAAGTTTGTTTTGGAAGATGAAAGACCGAAGGATGTTAAGGAAGATTTGCCAACACAATTTGAAAAATTAGATAAGACAAAGTTGGAAGAAATCCCAGCAAAACAACCAAAAGAAGAGGAAGCAAAGACACCCGAGACTAAAAAAGAACCAATGTCCTTAATGAAGAAAAAGATGGAGGAAGAAAAGGAAAAAGCCAAAAAACTGGCGGAAGAGAAGAAATTAAAGGAAGATGAAGAGAAGAAAAAGAAGGAAGATGAAGCTAAGAAGAGGAGAGATGAATTACTGGCTAAGAAGAAGGATGAGGAAGGAAAGAAAAAGGAAGTAAAAGAAGAGCCTCCAAAGAAACTCGATGATTCTAAGAAAGATGAGGATGAGAAGAGAAAGAAGGAACGTGAAGAAGCGTTGAAGAAACGACGTGAAGCTGATGAAAAGGCAAAAGCTGAAGCTGATGAAGCTAAGGCAAAAATGGATGAATTGGCAAGGAAGAGAAAGGAATCTGCTCAAAAGAAGATAGATGATGAACAAAAGAGGAAGCATGATGAAGAAGAAAAACGGAAGAAATCCTTGGAAGATAAGAAATTGGCAGAACAAAAGGCCAATGAAGAGGCTGAAGCTGCAAGGAAGAAAGCTTTAGAAGAACAAAAGGAAGTTGATACGGGTGTTAAAAAGTTTGTTTTGGAAGATGAAAGACCGAAGGATGTTAAGGAAGATTTGCCAACACAATTTGAAAAATTAGAGAAGACAAAGTTGGAAGAAATGCCAGCAAAACAATCAAAAGAAGAGGAAGCAAAGACACCCGAAACTAAAAAAGAACCAATGTCCTTAATGAAGAAAAAGATGGAGGAAGAAAAGGAAAAAGCCAAAAAACTGGCGGAAGAGAAGAAATTAAAGGAAGATGAAGAGAAGAAAAAGAAGGAAGATGAGGCTAAGAAGAGGAGAGATGAATTATTGGCTAAGAAGAAGGATGAGGAAGGAAAGAAAAAGGAAGTAAAAGAAGAGCCTCCAAAGAAACTCGATGATTCTAAGAAAGATGAGGATGAGAAGAGAAAGAAGGAACGTGAAGAAGCGTTGAAGAAACGACGTGAAGCTGATGAAAAGGCAAAAGCTGAAGCTGATGAAGCTAAGGCAAAAATGGATGAATTGGCAAGGAAGAGAAAGGAATCTGCTCAAAAGAAGATAGATGATGAACAAAAGAGGAAGCATGATGAAGAAGAAAAACGGAAGAAATCCTTGGAAGATAAGAAATTGGCAGAACAGAAGGCCAATGAAGAAGCTGAAGCTGCAAGGAAGAAAGCTTTAGAAGAACAAAAGGAAGTTGATACGGGTGTTAAAAAGTTTGTTTTGGAAGATGAAAGACCGAAGGATGTTAAGGAAGATTTGCCAACACAATTTGAAAAATTAGAGAAGACAAAGTTGGAAGAAATGCCAGCAAAACAATCAAAAGAAGAGGAAGCAAAGACACCCGAAACTAAAAAAGAACCAATGTCCTTAATGAAGAAAAAGATGGAGGAAGAAAAGGAAAAAGCCAAAAAACTGGCGGAAGAGAAGAAATTAAAGGAAGATGAAGAGAAGAAAAAGAAGGAAGATGAAGCTAAGAAGAGGAGAGATGAATTACTGGCTAAGAAGAAGGATGAGGAAGGAAAGAAAAAAGAAGTAAAAGAAGAGCCTCCAAAGAAACTCGATGATTCTAAGAAAGATGAGGATGAGAAGAGAAAGAAGGAACGTGAAGAAGCCTTAAAGAAACGACGTGAAGCTGATGAAAAGGCAAAAGCTGAAGCTGATGAAGCTAAGGCAAAAATGGATGAATTGGCAAGGAAGAGAAAGGAATCTGCTCAAAAGAAGATAGATGATGAACAAAAGAGGAAGCATGATGAAGAAGAAAAACGGAAGAAATCCTTGGAAGATAAGAAATTGGCAGAACAGAAGGCCAATGAAGAAGCTGAAGCTGCAAGGAAGAAAGCTTTAGAAGAACAAAAGGAAGTTGATACGGGTGTTAAAAAGTTTGTTTTGGAAGATGAAAGACCGAAGGATGTTAAGGAAGATTTGCCAACACAATTTGAAAAATTAGAGAAGACAAAGTTGGAAGAAATGCCAGCAAAACAATCAAAAGAAGAGGAAGCAAAGACACCCGAAACTAAAAAAGAACCAATGTCCTTAATGAAGAAAAAGATGGAGGAAGAAAAGGAAAAAGCCAAAAAACTGGCGGAAGAGAAGAAATTAAAGGAAGATGAAGAGAAGAAAAAGAAGGAAGATGAAGCTAAGAAGAGGAGAGATGAATTACTGGCTAAGAAGAAGGATGAGGAAGGAAAGAAAAAAGAAGTAAAAGAAGAGCCTCCAAAGAAACTCGATGATTCTAAGAAAGATGAGGATGAGAAGAGAAAGAAGGAACGTGAAGAAGCCTTAAAGAAACGACGTGAAGCTGAAGAAAAGGCAAAAGCAGAAGCTGATGAAGCTAAGGCAAAAATGGATGAATTGGCAAGGAAGAGAAAGGAATCTGCTCAAAAGAAGATAGATGATGAACAAAAGAGGAAACAGGATGAAGAAGAAAAACGGAAGAAATCCTTGGAAGATAAGAAATTGGCAGAACAAAAGGCCAATGAAGAGGCTGAAGCTGCAAGGAAGAAAGCTTTAGGTGAATCGAAAGAGCCTTCTTTAACAAATGACAGAGATGAAAGACGAAAAGCTCTTGAAGAAATGCGGTTGAAGCGTGAAGAAGCAAAACAGCTAAAATTGGGTCTTACAGAAAAGAAAAAGGAAGAAAAGCCTTTAAGTAAAGAAGAGGAAAAGAAGAAAAAGGAAATGGAAGAGATACGTCGAAAGGACTTGGAAGAAGCTGAAAAGAAGAAGAAAGAGGCTGAGAAAAAGAAAACGCCACAAAGAGAAGTTGGTCCTGATGAAGTCGAAAAAGAAAAGAAGGAAAAAAGGCCCTCAAAGGATGAAGAAAAAGAAATGGAAAAATTCCATCAAGAAAGGGAATCCAGATTGAAAAAGAGGAAGGAGGAAGAAGAAAATGCTAGGAAAGAACAAGAAGAATTAGTTAGAAAAATGGAAGCAGCTAAGACTAAAGCTTTAGCTGAAGAAGCTGCTAAGAAGGAAGAACAGGAGAAGCGGAAAAAACAGATGGAAGAGGAGGAGAAGGTGAAAAAGCAAAAGGAGGAAGAGGTAGCTGAAGAAAAATCGGCAAAAGAAAAAGCTGAAGAAGCAGCACTAAAAATGCAATATGAAGCAGATGATGTTGACAAAATGACAATGAAACGTAAAACTATGAAGAAACAAACATTTGATAAAGATGAACTGCCTGATGATCAGAAGGCGCGTGAATCTTTGACTTCTGATGACCAATTTGTTATGGCTGGTGCTTTAAAAGTAGAAACAAGAAAAGCTATTGGAGAGGAAGAAGAGGAATGGGAATTTGTTGAAGAAGAGGATGAAAAGCCGAGGGAATTGACTCCACGCAAGTATGAAGAGTCAAAAGTAGAGTTTGACGATGTTGAAGAGTTTTTGAATAAACGTCGTATGCAAAGATTACAACTTGATGAAGTGCAAGCATTTGAGGAGCTTCCTAGAGCTACTCGACATCGTACAATGAGGAAAGGTGAGAGAAGCATATTAGCCAAATAAACATTATTTTGTAAAATTCAGGCTTTGTTTCCTTGCCTGATTCTCAACTATATGCTTCACGAGGGGATACAGTAGTATTTGAATGTGAATTATTTAATGAAAGTGATACCGTTGAGTGGCAAATTAATGGGAAATCATTAAACGAATTTAACGATGGAAGATGTTCTATTCAAAATTATGCTTATATTAGACAATTAACAATTGAAAATGTCGTTCCAAAAGATAGTGGATTAAAAGTTTCAATTACTTTGGAAGGGCAGACCCATCAAAGCAAATTGACAGTTGAAGAGGTTCCTGTCGAATTTGCAGAGAAATTACCAAGAAAAGTTATTGCAAATGTTGGGGATACAACAGCTACAATTGTTGCTATTTTAACACACGATTGTGCTAAAAACATTAGTTGGTATCACAATGGACAGCCATTATTTACAGATAATACTTATCAAATTATAAATGAGGGATGCATATGTAAGTTGTTTAGTTTAGGATTGTAATTTATTGAACATTTGTAAAATGTTTTTTGAAATGTTTAAATAAATTTACAATTTGTAAAATGTTTTTGGGTTAAAAAGTTTAAATTGAAAAAGTTTTTACAATTTGTAAATTTTAGAAGCTTTTCTAAAACTTGTTTTACAATGAGTTTATACAAGTTTTACAAACTTGAATTTTCATTTATAAACTTAAGCAATAAAGTTTATTTTTTATTCAAGTTTGTTCTTAACAAATTTAAAGGTTAATTTAACAAACTTAAGTTTTCAAGTTTGTTTCTTTACAAACAAATAATCAAGTTTATTTAAGAAAGTTTTACAAACTTGAATATATTCAAGTTTAAACTTAAAAAATACAAATGTTTTAAAACAAGTTTATTTTTATAGGTAGTCTACTGGTAAGAGAAATAGATTACAAACTTGGTGGCCGATACACAATTAGTGCTGACAAAGTTGAGTCTTCTACAATTTTAGAAGTACACGGTAAACCCTCAATGGAATTTACCGATATTGGATTACAACGTATTGTAATTGATGCAAACGAGAATTTAACACTTAAAGTCCGTCTAAAATCTTTACCAGAACCTGAAGTCGATTTGTATTTAAATAATGAATTGTTAACACCAGAATTGAGGACTTCTGTTACGATTTTAGAAGAAAGTGTGCTAGTAACTAGAAGAGAATTAAGCCGACATGATAGAGGAATTTATAAACTTGTTTTGTTTAACGAATATGGGGAGGATTCGTTAGAGTATGATGTTTATGTTAGAGATGTACCTGATGCACCTTCTGGGCTGGTACACAAAATTTTTAAAAAATTTTTAGAAATTTTTTAAAATTAAAAGATGGTGACTGAAGTTGGGCATGATTATTGCTTCTTAAAATGGAATCCACCTCTAGCAACCGGTGTTAGTGACGAACGCGAACGAATAACTGGTTATGTTATAGAGAAGAAGGGAACTAATAGAAGAGTTTGGCAGGTGGAAAAAAAATTTTTTTTAATTTTTAAAGAAAAATTTCAAAAAAAAATAAAAAAAAAATAAAAAAAATTTTCACAAAAAAAAATAATTTTTTAAGCGTGTTGGACAGCTTTCTGCATATTCACTAGAAATATTTATTGAAGATCTAGATTATGACACGGATTATGTATTCCGTGTTGCTGCAACTAACCGATTTGGAGTTGGAGAATTCTCCAAATTGGCCCAGATAACTACTGGAACGTTAGTGTATTTCTTGTATTTTTCAATTCAATTTCTATATTTTCTAGACCCTTCTCCGCCCCCGTTATGCACTCAGCTCCCCGCATTTCACATACTTATGAACGAAGTGTACGACTTGAATGGGATGAATGTTGGGATACTGGAGGTAGCCCTTTGTTTGGTTATGATGTTTTCTGCAAAATTGGAGCTGATTGGCAAAAAATGAATGAATCTACAGTTTTTACTGAAAATTTCTGGGTTGATGAATTTTTGGATGCAAGCAAGAATGGATGTGTTTTTAAAGTAGAAGCACAAAATTATGCTGGATTGTGAGCTGTTCTTAGAGAATTTTCTTAGTTTCATTCAATTTATAGACATTCTGATTCAAATATTATATCTGAACCTCTTCAAGTAGATGAACAATCTATAGCTAGTCATGCAGCTCAACATCAACAAATGTCAGCCCCCAAAGTTACTATACTTGGAGGCACAAGAGTTCGCGTCTCCTGGGAAATGCCGGAATGGCTTGGAAGTATTGCTGGGCCGAAATATTTTGTTGTTCAAGTGTGTAAATTTAGAAAGCAATTTGTAAATTACAGTCAAACCTCGTTATAGTATACCCCATTAATTCATTCAAATCAGTTTGTTTGGTCACTGGTTGAGGGAATGCCTAAGGAATATCTCCAAGAATAGACTTAGGAAAGAGATATTGTTGTGGCATCTTCTCCCAATCAGTGGTCAAACAAATTTAAGAAAGACATAGGCTAATCACATTTTAGTGAATGACTTTTAGCTCCAATAATGAGAGATTGAGTCCTATAATGAGAGATTGAGCTTTAATATAATATTATTTTTATATAGTACCGATCTGAGGGAACATATCTCTGGAATGAAGTTCTCGAGCAGTACAAGCAGTCACCTGCAATTGTTGAAGATGAACTAAAGGAGGGAGTGCCCTATAAAGTTCGCGTTGTTTTACGCTCTACAGGAGAAACAGAAAAAGAAGATATCTCAGCTTCAGACGAAAGTGACATAATTAAAATTTCTGGTTTCAATGTTCCGATATTAACCAAAACTTTACGTGATGCCCTTATACCCAAAAAAGAGGAAGTTTGTTTAGAAATTTGTGCTGTTAGTGAACCTGCGCCTCTCTTTGTATGGTTAAAGAATGGTGAAGAGATTGTACCCTCTCCAGAATATGACAATGTTTCTATAAGTAATGAAGGTTATGCAAGCAAATTGGTTATACACAGAATGGGTGAAAATGATGAAGGATATTATACATGCCAAATTAGTAATGGTATGTTGGATTATTATAGTCGAACTTAACTATAAGATACACCCTAATAACACCTAACAAGGATGCTACGTGTTGAGAAAAGTATCAGGGTCTCGGGTTGGGTTCCGGATCGGGTCAGTTAGGGGTATTAAGAGAGAAAAGTCCGGGTTTTGGGTATCGAGTTCTTGGTAACACAGGCATCTCTGTACCTACGCGATACATCCTATTTAAGATACACCTCATTATAAGTTACGATTTTACAGTCTCAAGGGAGTATCTTATAATAAGATCCGACGTACATATACTATAAATTTAAAATTTAATTTTTGAAAATTAAAAAAAATTCAGAATATGGAATGATTGAAACAAAAGCATTTATTCGAATGGGAAAAGTTCAAGCTCACTTCATCAACTCCTTCGCAGAAAAGATAACAGCTACGGAAGGGAAAGATGTTGTTCTAGAATGTGAGGTTTCTGACCCCGAAGCTTCTGTTAGTTGGACTAGGAATAAGCGCCATATTGGTGAAACAACAAATAGAATTTCATTGGAACAACAAGGCTATAAGAGACGTTTAATTCTTTATGGGGCAATGAAAGAAGATTCAGGCATATACACATGTGAAATTGAAACAGCTACAGGCTCCGATAAAAAAGTTCAAACAGAAATTGTTGTTAGACCCGAAAAAGCTCGTATTGTGTTTTCCCCTCAAGGAAGGATAATTTGCCATTATGGGGAGAAAATCCAACTTTATGCCGATCTTTCTAAGAGTGCAGAGGATGTTGTTTGGTATAAAGATGGATTGCCTCTACAATGTAAAAAGTGTTTTGCATACTTTGAGGGTACTAAAGCGCTGCTTGAAATTTACAATTTTGATGAATCTGATATTGGAGAGTACAGTATATCATTGGAAGGGGGCGAAAAGAGTGCTCCAGCTAAATTGAGATTTGAAGTTTCGCCAAAAATTGAGGTTAGTCGGAAACCTTCTCTCAATATTACCTTCAAAAATATGACTTTTTTAGTTGCGCCGTTATCACCATGAAGAAAGAATAGTTAAAATTGGAGGAGATGAGTTTACTGTAACAGCAAATCTTCTGGGTTGGCCAACTCCAAAACTCTCAATTCTTCTCAATGATAACCCTATAAATGATGCAAAACAAGTAGTGGTAAATGCTGGTGTAGGTTGTGGTGAAGTTCATACAATAAACATAAGGAGCTTGAAAAGATCGCATAGTGGAAGGGTGAGAGCATTATTTTTGAAAATCAAAATTTGTTCCTCAAATACAGATATGGCTTCGTGCTTCAAACGAATTTGGAGAAGATTCCTCTTACATCGACTTGAAAGTTTTGGACGTTCCTTCTGCTCCCATCAACCTACGAGTCCGTAACATAACTTCCTCTTCTGTTGATCTCTATTGGAATATTGCTGAATCTGATTCGTCTTATAAAGGCGAAGAATTTATTGAAAGCTTTATTGTCGAAAGAAAAACTGGGGAGAGGCAACGATGGAGACAATTACAACGAAAAACTGCTGAGAGAATAAAAACGGATACTGGAGAATATGTTTATACAATTCAAGGGCTTTATCCCGGTGAAAGTTATGCTTTCAGAGTTTTGGCTTTTAATGAAATTGGGGAATCAGAGCCAAGTAAAGCTATTGATGTTGATTTACCACACGAGCAATCTGATGATGAGGAAGAAGAAAGGAAGATTGAAGGTATTAGAAGACGTTTATCTTCCACTGAGATTTTACAAAGGAAGATTTCTGAAACTCTTCCGCCGTTGGAGAGACCAAGGTAAAGGCTAATATTATCAAAGAGGGCTGTCGGTTCTTGGAAAATCTTTGGATAATTCTCGGTATTTCGGTTCCAAAGCGACAACCCTAATACCCAATCTATACTCAAAAAAATCGTTTTTAAGCAAACCAACTGTGAGCACAGACGGTCTTCAAACAAAAGCTATTCTCAGTTGGGAACAAGTTGATAGAGCAATGCTCTACGGCATTGAAAGGAGACGTTTATCTGCTAGTAATGATACCGATTTCTGGTTAGAAGTTGCCAATATTGAAAGAACAACATTTATTGACCGTTCAATTTATGAAACTGGACGTTATGTTTATAGAATTGTGGCTAAATTACCGGGAGTTATGAATAGTGAAGCTGGGACACAAAGCGAAGAAGTGTTTATTACTGTGCAAAATGTGCTTGATGAAGGGGGCAGCAAGTCTGGTTTAGAAAGAAGAATGGAACAACATCGGTATCCAGAAGATTCGGATGCTTCTACCTCATCTTCTGTTCAGAGTTTACTTGATTCTGGTAAGTAAAAAATTCTCAAAAAATCTTTAAAAAATTCTAAAAAATTCTGGAAAATTTTTTTTTATTCTAAAAAATCAGAAAAAAAAACGTTTCAAAAAAAAATTCTGAAAAAAATTTTTCAAAAACAGGAATCCAAATCGATGATGGTTTCCATTCTCCAATGAAAAGTTTGAGAAAAAAGGTGTCAATATCTAAAGAAGGTGGAAGCAGTGGCCGACGTGTTAGTTTTGCAGAAGATAAAAAATCTAGAGAGGAAAAACGGAAAGAAGACAAATTAAAATTTAAAGAGGAAATGGAAGAACAAAGGCCTTCATCATCATCTAGCTATGAATTTAGAGGAGAATTTGATAAATTGGAAGGGGAAATAGAGTTGAAAGAGGAGGAGAAAGAAGAGGGTAAAAATCTAAGTAATGAGGAGAATGAAGAAAAAATTGAAGAAAAAGTGGAAGAAACTAACAAAAGTGAAGTAAAGCCTATAAGAACCAAAATTCTAAAGAAGAAGACAAAAACCGAAAAAGAAGTTGATACAAATAAAATTGAGGAAAATATTGAAGATAAATCTTCTGTATCATTAGAAAAGGAAAAAATAAAGGAGGAAAAGGAGGACGTAAAATCAGTGAAGAAAGAAGATGAAATTAAAGTAGAAAAAAGTAAAAAACAAGACGAAGAAAAAGTAGAAATTAAAAAGGATTCTTCTGTCGGATTCGAGGTCCCACTTAATGATATTGAGGCAGTCGAAGGGCAACTTCGCGTTGAAATGGTGGCAAAGTTGGAGAAAAGCACACGTGATACATTAATGCGTGCAAAATGGTAAACTTAAGTTTCATAATTAATTTTTAAGATTGATCTTAATAATAGTTTAATTCTGATTATTAATTAATTCTGATTTTTAATTCGTTTTCAAGTTCAATCTTGATTCTGATTAAATAATTCTGATGCCTATCTATTTTTAAGTTCAAGCTTAATTCTGATTATTAATTCTGATTATTCTTTATCTGTTTCCAAGTTAAAACTTAGTTCTGATTATTAATTTATTTTCAAGTTCAATCTTAAATCTGATTTAATTAATTCTGCTCATTAATTATTTCCAAGTTTAAGCTTAATTCTGACTCTATTTTTTTCAAGTTATAGTTCACTTCTGATCATTAATTCTGATCTTTTAAGTTCAATCGTAATTTTTAACGTTCTTACTCCCGTTTAAACTTGTTACTCTTTTAAAGGTTTAAAGATGGAAAACTTTTAAATGCTCGAACATTGAAGCACAAGGCACTATTAGATAATAAAGGAGAAGCAAAACTTGTTATCAATAAAATTGAAAAGGCAGATGAAGGTTAATTTAAAATTTTATTGTGAAATTAAACAATGTTTTTAAGGCCTTTACAAACTCGAACTTGAACTTAGTAGCCGAGAACAGTCAAAACCTTCAACCCAGGCATATTTGTCTGTTAGAGTACGTTATTAAATTTATTTAAAAATTTAAAATTAACCAAAAAACTATACTATTATTTCAATTTAAGGGAAAAGGTGAATTGCCTAAAGCTGGCATTGAAACGAAAACAACCGATACTGGACGCAAACCCGTAGGAAAAGTAGCGCCACAAAAAACACAAAAAACACCACCAAAATTTGTTAAGAAACCAAAACCTAATGCTGTAAGATTGGAAGATATCCTAACCTTTTTAAAATTTATTTCTCAAAGGAATCCATCAAAGGCTCACGTATCTGCCTAAGTGGATCATTCTCAGGCTTTCCTCTTCCCAAACTTAAATGGCTTCGAAACGGGAAGGAATTTTTAGCGGATGAGTTTATTCTATTAAATATCAATTACAACGAGGATTTGGAATTAAATGAGTTTATGTTAGAAATTTTGAAATTTACACCGCCTGAACATGAAGGTAAAAAATAATTCAAGTGAAGAAAATATTTAATTTTTAGGGACATATACTGCCCTAATTCAAAATGAACATGGCAGCGATTCTGTCTCAATTTTAGTTTCCGAACTTTCTTTAGAAGATAAAATGAAGAATTTTGGTGTATCAGAAAAGAAGGTCCTATTATAATATTATCTTAAAAACTAACACTTGTTTTGTACTAGAATGCCTTGAGAATAATTTTACTTTTACAATAACAATTTTTATGTTTAACAACTTTCCCTAAAGTAGATTAACATGTAGATTTTTTAAATTGATATAAATTTGTAGCTTCCAGAAGATGAAAACTCTTGCATCAACAACAGCAGCAGGGATGAAATTCCCGAAACTACATTAATAAAGAATGGAGAGAAAGAATGTTTAGTTAATACAAAATTAGTTAAAAATAATAGTAAAGTAGAAATAGATATTATAAACAACAAAAACATAAATGATAATAAAAACATTTCTGAAGACAACATAAACATAAATATCCGTAATAACAAAAACAACACAAACAACATCGACAACAAAAACATCAATAAAAACAAAAACAACAATAATTATAAAAACATCAGTAACAACGAAAACAACGACGACGACAAAAACGTAAATGAAAACAACAACAAAATCGACGGCGACAAAAACATCAAAGAAAATAAAAACAACAACAATTATAAAAACATCAGTAACAACAACATCGACGACGACAAAAACATCAATGAAATCGAAAACAACAACAAGAACATCAATGACGACAAAAACATCAATGAAAACAAGAACAACAAAAATTACAAAAACAACAGTAACAACAACAACATCGACGACGACAAAAACGTAAATGAAAACAACAACAAAATCGACGGCGACAAAAACATCAAAGAAAATAAAAACAACAACAATTATAAAAACATCAGTAACAACAACATCGACGACGACAAAAACATCAATGAAATCGAAAACAACAACAAGAACATCAATGACGACAAAAACATCAATGAAAACAAGAACAACAAAAATTACAAAAACAACAGTAACAACAACAACATCGACGACGACAAAAACGTAAATGAAAACAACAACAACATCGACGACGACAAAAACATCAATAAAAACAACAACAACATTGACGCCGACAAAAACATCATTGAAAACAATAACGGCAACACAAACAACGGCGACAACAAAAACATATATGAAAACAAAAACAACAACAAAAACATCAATGAAAACAAAAACAACAATAATTATAAAAACATCAGTAACAATATCGATGACGACAAGAACATAAATGAAAACAACAACATCAATGACGACAAAAACATCAATGAAAACAAAAACACCAAAGACGAAAAAGACATCGACGACGACAAAAACATCAATGAAAACAACAACAAAAACATCAATGAAAACAAAAACAATGACAACAAAAACTACAATGACGATATCAACAACACAGATAACAACAACACAACCAACAACACAAACACAGTAGATTCAAATTCAAAGTTTCAAACAAAAATGTTCGTAATTTTAAAACAAAGTTAAAAATAGATGAACATATATTTATGAGTTTTAAGCATTTTAAGCTCAGATTACTTGCTATTTATTGCAGGTTGTTTACCCTTGTTTTTATTTCTACTTCCTTACGTTTAATTTCTTTCCTAAACTATTTCCTTTTTATTAAACAGCTGGCAATTTATAATTAAGCCACCTGCAACGAATTCTTTCGTCAATTCATTCTTTAAGTAAAATAAATTTATTTAATTTCTAGTCCATAAACTTGACCTTATTTTTTCCCTTAAACTCTCATTTCTGCTTAGATTCCTTGTTTAATAGTCTGTCTCTTTGATTTTTAATTTACTTATTCTCTCAAGATTAAATTAATTTTAATCTTTAAAGAATGCGACGAAAAAATGCAAAAATGTCGACAGCATCAACAATATCATCAACAACACTTGCAAGCATTAATATAGATGAGGATGGTAGTAAAATTTTTAAAATCATTTTTTAATAATTTTTCTCTCTCAAGTTCTACAACAACAAAATCAACTTTCAACAGAAACAACATCAACAACAAATGGAATAAATACAAACGATATCCTTTTACAAATAGGGGCTGATGGAGAGCAACAAAAGTTTGAGTTAAATGAGGAAGATCTTGATGATAATACAAATAAAGAACAAAGGCAGAAAAAGAGTAACGAATTTTTATTTATTAAAAATTTTATTAATTTTGTTTAATTATTAAGCGCTTCAAATAATTAATGCAGCAATAGAGCAACGAAATTCAAAGTTGTTTTACTAACATTTTTTATTATTTCCCCTTATATAAATTATTTTAGAATATGTAGGCCACGATTCTTTGCGCGACCAAAACCTCATAAACAAGTTGCGGAAGGAAAGAGTTTAAGGTGTTTTTAGAAAAATATTAAAAAATTATTTCTCTTAAAAAAGATTGAAAGCAGCAATTAGTGCAAATCCTTTACCCCAAGTTTATTGGGATAGAAATGGTATTAGGCTCGAAACAGGAAGCAAATATTCTATTTTTCAGGACGGGCAAGTTCCCCTCACTATCTTTTTAAAACCCAAAAATTTTCAGCGATTTTTTTCTTTTGGAAGTCCATTCATTATCAATCTTTGATAGTGGTTTATACAATTGTACAGCAAAAAATACAGAGGGTGTAGCCTTCTGTTCAGCAAATGTGCAAGTTGTTGAACTTGCTACACCAAAATCTAGCACTGAAAGTTTAATTAAAACTGAATCGCCTATTAATCAAAGAATGAAACGCCAAAAATCGCGTTCTGAGCAAATGGCACCGGAAATTATTGAAGCTTTACCTAGTGAAGCTAAAGTATATAATTGAAATTGTTTAGTGATTTATTTTTTCTGAATTTTCAGGCAATTTCTGGCGATCAATTTATTGCGGAATGTCGAGTATTAGGTCCGTTAGAATGAATTTTTAATTAAAAATACAGTCGGGTCTCAATATAAGATACACTTCGGGATTGAAAATTTCGTATCCTAAAATATCCACCCATATTTTCAAATTTTATTTTCGAATTAGTTCCCTTTAGCTACTTCCCCTCCCCTCATAATCCGATGGCTAACCAAATTTACAAAAAAAAATCTTAAATTGAGATATATCGAGTATCTTATAAAGAGAGAATATATTAGGTTTCAGAATTATTAAAGTAATAAATAGGCAATCCAATCCCTTCAATTTGTTGGCTTCACAATAACACAAGGATCACCCCAAATTCTGATCATATAGGTAGTTTCATTCTTTATTAAAATTAATTTGATAAACAATTTTTAAAAATAGTTTTATCATTTGATGGTGAACTATCCAAATTATTAATCTCAAAAATTTCGTCACTCGATTCTGGACGTTACATCGTAAAATTAATAAAAACATGATTAATTAATTTTCTTAAACTTAAGTTTATTGCTGAAAATTCTTCCGGAACAATTCGTTCGGAAATGAATTTGTTAGTTAATAAAGCAATTCGAGAGGATGATTTACTTTCTCCTAAAGTAAATATTTAGAAATTAATAAAATATTAAAAAATATTTTTTAATTAGTTTATTGAATCTAAAGTACGTTTACGACACCAAATTGAAATTGGAGATAATGGAATTAGTCAAAGAGAAATAATATTACTTGCTGAGATTATAGAAGGTATTTCTGAAAAATAAAATCAGAATTAAAGTAAAATCAGAATAAAATTTAAGTTTAATCTTAAAAACAGAATTAAAGCAAAATCAGAATTAAATTTAAGTTTAATCTTAAAAACAGAATTAAAGCAAAATCAGAATTAAATTTAAGTTTAATCTTAAAAACAAAAGAAAAAAAAATGGTAAACTTGAGAAAATAAAATCAGAATAAATAAACTTAAGATTGCAAATAAACTTGAATTCAGAATTAAATAAACTTAAGCTTGAAAATTCAGCTTTTATTCAAATAAATAGAATGTTATTTTAGGCACAGAACCAATAACAATTAAATGGTTTACACCAAACCGTGTCGAAATAACTAATGACCATTTAAATGCTTATCGTATTGGTTGGAAATTAAATTTTTAATTTTAAAAATTAAAAAAAAATTTCTTCTAGATCGTGTAGGGAAGGATTCTCGACTGACAATTTTTGATGCGTTTCCTACAGATACAGGGGATTACAAATGCTTGGCAGAAAATAAATGTTATTATTTTTAATAAAAAAAACTAATTTTTAAATTTTAGTTGGTACTGCAAAGTGTATATTTGAATTAAAAATTAATGGTAAATAAATTTAAAAAATATTTTAAAAAAATAAAATTACAAAAAACATTTTTAACAATTTTAAAAAAATTTAAAAAAATCTTTTCTTTTAAAGAAAAAAATAATTTTAACTACAATATTGAACAAAAACCCCCTACTGTTTCCGCTAAACAATCAACTATTTATGCAAAACAAGGACAACGTTTTGTTGATTTAATTTTTAGTGTTTTTGGGGATGAAACTGTGATATGGTAAAAACATTTAGTCAAAAAAATAATTTTTTAATTTTTAGTTGGTATAGGATTGTGCAAGATTCTGAACAACACATAATCCCTAACACTAAAAAATATGAAGTTAGTGGCTTTTTAAATTACCCCAATTTTAAAATATTTTTTTTAATTTTGCCTTAAAAATTAAAAATATTTTTAGAAAAAATTGGGGAAAAAAGAAAAAAAATTTAATTTTAAAGGCCAGTAATAAAGATAACGGACAATGCGTATCTTTGCGAATTTATGATTTACAAATTAATGATGCTAGTCAATATAAAATTGTTGCAATGTAAAAATAAATAAATTTTTAAAAATTAATTTTTAAATTTAAAGAAATCGTTGTGGGGAGGCTTCTGGAATTATTAAACTTTTCGTTAACACAAACATAAATATTAATGAGAACAAAAAATCAGCCTTGTGGTAATTAAATAAACACAACATGTTTAATGTTTTTTTAATTTTTAGAACATAACAAAAACATGTTGTGATCGTTAAAATACAAGAAAAACGTGTTTGAATTACTTAAATATTTCTTTTCCCATAGTATTTGTTTCCCAACTTGTTTTCCAACTTGTTTTCAAACATGTTTTCCAACTTGTTTTTTTAATAAAATAAAGTTTTCACAACACAACTTGTTTACAAAGTTTGAAAACAACTTTAAAACTTGTTTTGTAATTATTTAAAACTTGTTTTACAATTATTTGAAACTTAATATGAGAATGTTTTTCAATGTTTTAGATGTTTTTAGCCCACAAAATTGTTGTATTCATTTGTTTAGTTTGCACAAATTTCAAAATCTTTCATTTACCAAACATGTTGTAACCTAAACAAATGAAATCACAAATTTTTCCCACAAACATGCTTATCATCTATTTAATTTATCATGCTCAAATTTTATTTGTGTTATAATAGTCGAATAAATTATATATTATTATATTTTTTCTAAATCTTCAGACAAAAATTATTTTTTATTCCAAATTGCAACACCTATTTTTAAATTTTTTTAGTACAGCATCCCGTTGCTAGGAAACACCTGTGCTGAGTAAAGGACATTTTTAGTATTTTTATTTGACCTACTAACGCCTAAAAAGGATAATAATTTGCATCAAAAAAAGATTTTCTTCAGTTCATTATTAAGCAAAAAAAAAACTAAGAAAATTAAGTCATCTTTACAAAAAAAAATTTGCTCATAATGTACACGAATGTATCTCGTAGCGGTTCATCTTCTACTGTTACCCCTCAACAACCAAAAATTTATTTACAAAATCAGTTAACTCTGTCAAAACCTAGCAGTGAAGAAATGGAACGTCCGGGGACGAGGAGAGGAGGACGCCCTGGGAGTCAATCAACAACGACAACAACTCCTGCTGAAGAGGAAAATAATATTACGAAACAAAGATTTGTGCCAAACACAAATGGTTTCTTAAATTTTAAAATCCATCAAAGGAAAAATTTTCCCCTTAAGGCAGACAACCACCCGTTGTGGATGTTTGGACTCGTGATCAATCCAGTCGTAACAGTGAATTCGTCATTCCTACTTCATCCTCTTCAAATTCATCCTACACTAAGCAGCGTCCCAAAGCTTCAGGAACGCCTCCAGCTTCATCAATTAACCGTTCTGGCAATATCTCAGCCTCGTCTTCTACAAAAAGGCAAAATGGATATCCAGAATTAAGCGATCCTGAGAGGTATAGTTCAGAACAATTTGATGAGTCTGATGATGAGCCTGATAAAAAGGAAGAAAAGGAAGAAACGGAAGACGAAGAAATAAAGAGGAAAAAGGGAAAAGAGGTCGACGACTTTACGAAGCGTTTGTAAGTCTTTTGGGGGGCTTATGAATTAATTAATCTTTCATTTCAGAAGGGATTTAGCTATTTTACGTACCAGAAGTTTACACGAATCCATTCGCTCAAATATTATTAACACCGAAGTAAAGACGAATAACAAAGCCCCATTACCTCCAATAATCCCTACAGGCAGTTTAAAAAGCCGTAGATCAAGCGAAAACAACAACAACGAAAAAATTGTTAAAAATATTAGTGGAAGCAACAGAAAAGTGCCCTCAAAAGTTACAAGTAATTCACCTAGTAATAGTGGAGAAAGAAGGAAAATTGATAATAATCAAGGCAGATTTTTCCATTTATTAAAAATTATTTTTTCAATTTTCTCTAAAGGCCAAAATTCACACCCTTCTAGTTCAAGGAAAAATTCATCGGAGCAAAGCTTTGAGAAACAATTGCAATTAGTAAAAAATAAATTTGAGGGAAGCACTAGTAAAAATAAAACTGTTTTGAAGTCTTCTGCCTCCTCTAGCTCTTCAAATTTATCCCTATCTCAACCTCCACAAAATTTATCAACGTCCAAATCATCACAAGAGACTGAAGCTGAGGTAGAAAAATATTTTTTTGGAATTTTTTAAAAATTAAAAAAATTTTTCTGAAGGCTCAACAACTTCAACAACAATTAAACTATAAAGAAGAGGAAAATAAATCTGTTAATAAATCCAGAAAAAATTCTAAAACATCTTCAATTAATTCAAACGAAAGAAAACAATTAAATGGACTAAATTCAAAAATAACTGATGAGTTTCATCAAAGACAACGTCGAGCTTCTCAACAGAGGCAACAACAAAAATCAGAGGAAGGAGAAAGCATTATTCAACAAAGAGTTCCTTTAGGTTTTGGATCGAGCAGTGAAAGGCAATAAAAAAATTTTTAATTCTTGGAAAAATTTAATTTCGTACAAGTCCAGCAAAAAGACCCACATCAATTACCCCCTTCCTCTTTTAATATATAAATATAGAAACCCCGGAGCTTCAAGTTAACAGTATCTGATAAATTTAGATTTTGCCTTCTATCCGCTAGTGGAAGACAAAGGGCCAATACTCAGGCTTATAGAAAACGAAGTTCAAGTCTTGTAGCACCTCGAAAGGAAGAAGATTCTGGGACATATAGGGTGATTTATTATAATTTATTTAAAACATTCTAGTGAACATTTCCAGGCTTGGGTAAAACAAAAACAAAACGAACAAAAAGCTAAAAAGGAACGTGAAGAAGCTGAAAAAACCGCTCTAGAACAGCAACGTTCAGAAAAACGAGAACTTGCTGCAAAAAATTTTAATCGTTGGAAGTCAGAATTGGAAAGACGTTTGGCTGAGAAAAAGGCAGCAGAACGATTAAAAGCTCAAAAAAAGGCTGAGCAAGAGAAACAAAAAAAGTTTTTAGAGTTTTAAATAAGAAAAACACACACATTTTTAAGAGAACAAAAACAACTAGAAGCACAACAAACATTCCAATCTTGGAAAAAACAAGACGAAATAAAAAGAAAAACACAAAAGGAACGGGCCCGAAGTGTTGAACAACGTATTGCCAAACAAACTGAACAAAATAAGGAGCAAAAACGAAGGGAGGCCGAAGCTGCTTTTCATGCTTGGTGAGAAGATAATCGAAAATCTCATTATAAGATACCCTTAACATTAAGTGGACGAAGGGCCGGATTACTCGAAAACGGATATACTACAAGAAAATGGATTCCTACAAGCCCCCCCCCCCCCGGTTTTTCCAACCATACCCCGATCCGAAAAAAATTTCGACATTTGTTTCGAAACACGACCCGACTTTTTTCTGAACCCGGCTAACCATGTTAGATACCTCTCAATATAAAATATTTTTTCTGCCCAGAGGCATCTTATAGTTAGGTCCAACTATATTTTTGATTTCGAAAAATATTTAAAGGATTCAAATGGCTGATGAACGTATAAGAACTCAACATGCCCTAAAACAAGAAGAGGAAGAGCGTAAAGAAGAGGAACGTCGTGAACAGAGTAAAGCAAAAGCCAGAATTGCTGAAGAAGCTTATTCCTTGTGGATGAATATGAAGGTGAAAATTAGGAAATTCTGAGGGCCGTTTAAAATTTTCCCAAAATTTAAAATAGGAAGAAGAACGCAAATATAGACGAAGCCTTGCCTTTCGAATTCTCGACTTTGAACGACGTGCCAACAGTGAAAGGTCTATAACTCCATGGATTCCCACAAGCCCAACAGTCATTCACAGTACACACTCACGTTCTACTTTGCTCACTCCTCCCTTAAATTCTGCAAAAGGTAGAAGACGAACTTTAGAGAAGAAATTGGTTTTGCCTGATTGGAGGAAACATCAAAAAAATAAAAATAATTTGGAGACGAAATCTGCAATAAATTCTGGTACTAATAGACGGCCTTGGCGTTAATTTTCTTATATACAAAAAATACTTTCATTATTATCAGACATCAAGTCTAACAACCTCCCCCCTCCCATTAATTAAATGAAATATTTCAACTTTTTTAAGAAGGGTAAATGTCCAGTTGGCGGTCTACATGTCCGCAAAGAGAATCTGCTCTTTTCTTTCCTTTTCTTGCATTTTTTGCGTTGGGAGACGTGCTCCGCTCATTTTTCCTTTTCTGGCATTTTTCTTCTCAATACAGTATGTTTTCCTTTTCCTAATTGTAAAATAAAAATAATACCTCTAATTTAAAAAAATTAATTTACCAATTATAAATTTTGGATTATAAAAATTACAATGAAAAATTCTTAAATTTAGGATTATTGATATCTTATAACAACTTTGTATGCTTTCTGATAAGCCAAAAATAATGATTTAAAAAATTTCAAAACAATATTTAAAGAATTTTTACACCTTTTCTACGTTGATTTTCGAGTTATCAGTTTCGGTTTTTAAAATTTTCTAAAATCAGTTAATTTTTTGGAAAAAATTTCAAAAATTCCGGCTTTAAAACCGGTTGCCAACAACCCTAATTTGTAAAATAATTTTTTAAATCATTATTTTAATTTTTTAAATCATTATTTTTGGCTTATCAGAAAGCATACAAAGTTGTTATAAGATATCAATAATCCTAAATTTAAGAATTTTTCATTGTAATTTTTATAATCCAAAATTTATAATTGGTAAATTAATTTTTTTAAATTAGAGGTATTATTTTTATTTTACAATTAGGAAAAGGAAAACATACTGTATTGAGAAGAAAAATGCCAGAAAAGGAAAAATGAGCGGAGCACGTCTCCCAACGCAAAAAATGCAAGAAAAGGAAAGAAAAGAGCAGATTCTCTTTGCGGACATGTAGACCGCCAACTGGACATTTACCTTTAAGAAGACCCTATTTTTGTTTTTTAATAATTATATTTTTTGGCATAAATTTTAATTATATGTAATGATTAAAAATCAAAAATAGTAATAATAAATTAACACACACCCCTCAAACCTCCCCAAAAATATTAATGAAAATTTTACTACTAACAATAAGTGTTCCATGAGGTTACTAACCAGTGATGTCAAAGTTCCAGTTCCAGTTCCGGAATTAATTAGTTCTAGTTCCAGTTCCGGAACTAGAACTACGGAACTAACGATTATCTGGAACTAGTTTGGAACTAGAACTACGGAACTAGTAAATGCCTGGAACTAGCTTTGGAACTAGTTCTGGAACTAGTTCTTGGGGGTATATTTTTGACAAAATTTCCTCGATGAGATAATCACATAATAACAAATTAGAAATATTAAAGGAAGGATATCTAAAAACCAGCGTTGCTCAAAACTTTGGTAATTCCTACTAAAATTTAACTTAAAAGATTTATTTAACCAAGATCAAAAAGAAAAATCGTGTTAAGCGCTTAACCCACTTTGAGCAACCCTGGTCAGAAATAAAAATTTTAAAACCAGCCTTTGCCAACGTCCTCCACGCAGTCAACAGCAAGTAGCATTAATTGTGTTGTTGGACCATTCGTTGTTGGCATATTCCACTCGTTGTCTTCAAGCAGATGATGACTTGTTGTGAGATGAGAATTTTGTTGTTATTAAAGAAAATAAGAAAATAAAGTAAAAAATTGAAAGAATAAAAAGAAAATAAAAAGGTAAACAAATTTGAATATCAATAGGAAACTGGAAAAGTGACTTTCAGGAAAAGAGAGAAAATATCAATTGACAAGAAAATCAATAATTATAAAAAAAGTTTCTAATTGAAAAACTTGGATAATTTGTCTAAATTGGATAACAGGCAATCCCGGAGAATTGGGGTTTCTTCGAAAAAAAAGTTTAAAACTAATAAAAAGGTTTTTTCTAGGGTAAAAAAATATGCTGATTACGAATCTGAACTCGGATTTTGAAAAAGTCGAATCCCGGACCCGAACCAAATTTCGAACCCTGAACCCGAATTTCGAATATACATATGATAGCTCGTTCGAAAGAGCTCATCGAGCTGCATCGAATGATACAAAAATCAACGTGATTAGACCAGATTTGACAAAGTTATGACATAAAGTATACCTATGGGAGTACTGTAGGAGTCGGCGACTTATGTCATAACTTTGTCAAAACTTGATGAATCACTGTAATTTTTATGTCATTCGACTCAGCTCGACGAGCTCTTTCGAATGAGTGATCATTTGCTTAAACTTTTTTTACTCCAAAAAAATCACCCTTATGGTTTTTCAATATTCCGGGGTCTGTATCTCGGTCCAATTACGTCGGATTTTATCGATTTTGGTGTCATTTGATGCAGCTCGATGAGTTCTATCTCCATATGAAAGACTGACATTTTTGTACTATGTCCGACAAAGTCCGGGGTCAAATTCCGAATTCGGGTCCGGGATTCGACTTTTTCAAAATCCGAGCTCAGATTCATAATCAGCATATTTTTTTACCATAGAAAAATACTTTTTCTTATTTTTAAAATTTTTATTCGAAGAAACCCCAATTCTCCGGGATTGCCGGATAACATGTCTAAATAAACATTTTGCCAACCTTTTATTTTTTTATTTATTTTTAAATATTCACTGCCGAAAAGGGCCTGCAGAGTGCAAAGCAACTAGTGATCGGAATTTCGTACCATGCCGTATTCCGTACCGTACTATCGATAAATACCGAAAAATACGGCCATAGTAGGGTACGGCCCGATTACTACAGGCAGTAGCTCTTCAGTTATTTTAAATAATATGTAAGTCGGTAAAATCGTAATCCCGAGATCTTGAAATGGGGTCTGCTTAAAAATTTTCTAACGGGCTCAAGTGGGATTAATTCCAACAATTTCTGGATCCCTGTCCAGGCCGAATCTTTAGATTTTCAAATTTTAAGATTATTCATTAACACTCTATTTAATTAAAAATAAAATTTTTATTTAATTTTCTGAGAGTCATCACATAAAAATCTGTCAAAATAAATTAAGGTAAGTCAAAAAATAAATATGGGTAATTTCAAAGAAATCTCTTCAAAAATTTTCTTTTTATCATTCAATAAATTCCTGAATACTTTCAGGTAAACGATAACGATCCTCTTCTTCTATAGCTTTATTAATCCATTGAATACTTACAAAGTTACATAAAAATTGTTGTTTTTCATTAAAATCAAATAAAGATTGTTCTTCCCCACGCTTTCTTTAAAATAAAAATATTTTTAAAAAAATTTTTATGGTTTAAGAAATCTTTTCCAGTGAATTTTCTTGACTTTCATTTTTTAGAAAACAATTCATTATTTAAATTTTGGGAAATTTGGACAATTCCAAACACCAAAAAAAATTAAGGAAAATAAGATAATATGTACTTAAACACCCCCAAAAATCCACTCTAACATACTTTTTTATAAGTAAATTCGGCTCTAGTTTAGTTTATGAAAGTTTAATAAGCTATAAAATAAGCCAATAAAAAATTATGAGTCCAGTGGATGTTTTAGAGGGTGTCCTTAAAAACCCCTTTCTTGTCCTTAAAAATTTTCATTGAAATCACAAGGCTTTCATTGGACTCAATAAACTATGCCAAAACCAAAGATTCTTTTTTTTATATTTTCCTTACAATTTATCCAAAACTACATGTGTTATTGAACTATCCAATTCATTTACAATCCTTCCATTTTGCATTTCAATTAATTTTTGAATTTTTAATCTTTGTTGTGGTTGCAAGGGTTGTGTAAATAAAAGACATAATCAGCAAATAAATTCCCTTTTTCAACAGGCTGACAATCGTCACTATTTAATTGATTTTCTACTTGATTTCTTATCTCAAATAATTAATAGGTAAATTAATTTTTTTTATAAAAAATAAATTTTGCGGACATTCACTAATTCAATTTGCTGGCATTCGTTAAATTGGGTAGAGGAGCTCACTCTACTTACAATACCCCTCTCCCTCCCAATTAAAAATGGACCTCATTATAAGGGTACAACTTTTTTAGTCTCAAGACGGTCTTTATGATCAATTTAACTTTTTAACTAATTTATTTTTAAACAAAAACCTCAATTTCAACTTCTTCAGCTTCCCTAGCTAATTGTTCATAAAATCGTTCATTTTCTAAAGTTTCATCCCTTTCCTCTTCAAATTCTTTTCCTATCACATTTCTTTTAGGAGCAATATTTGAAGAACAAACTTCTATTTGTTTTCTTTTTAAATTTAATTTTTGTTGTTGTTGTTGTTCTTCATTTAGTATTTTATTATTATTTTGTCTCATTTCAATTAAGTTTTCTTCAGAAGTTGAAAACAAATTAAATTTGGAAGTTGAACAAAAATGGATTAAATCGGAAGATTTCCTTTAAAAAAGAAGTTAATTTAAAAGGAAATTTTGTGGACAACATTTGCGGACATTTTTAATTTTAAATTTTTTTGCGGACAAAACTTGCGGATTTTTTATTGATACATATTTAAAGCTTTAAGAGTCATTCACATTTTCAATGGAAAAAAATAAATTTAAAAAAATCTGCAAATTTTGTCCGCAAAACTTAAACTTCTACAAGTGCCTATTTTTAAAAATAAAAATAATTTTAAAAAAATAAATACCAAGGTATCAATTTGTTTTCTTCTTTACATTTTAATAACCAATTTCCATGCACAATACTAAAAAATATAAAATATATTAAATTCAAAATTTAAAAAATGATTTACTGGCATTTATCTGCTTTAACATGAGCTATACAATTTAAGGTTTTCGGATTCATTGCCACCAAAAATGCTGTGTTATTTGCTTAAATAAAATTAAAATTAATTATTTAATAAATTTGAAAATTTTTGCGGACAAATTTTGCGGATTTTTTTATTGACTTAAAGTTGAACAAATTGATTTAATACAAAAATTCCCCAAATTAAAATAAAAAATTCTGCATAATTCTTTTTAGCTAAAAAATCCGCAAATATTGTCCGCAAAAAATTTTGCGGATTCCTTTTTAATTAAAAACCCCTCTCAATTTTCCCCTCTAACTTACTTGGATTAGCAATAGGAATAGCCCCCAATTCAATTAATATTTTTTGTAATTGTTGTGTAGTATACCCTTCATTAGCATTTAAAACACAAACTTTTACATTTTCCAATTCATTACAAATTTGAAATTCTTCACTTCTTAATTTTTCTGTTTCTCTTGAATTTATCAATTTAATTGAAGATTTTAAATTTATTTGTTGCATTTTTCTTTTTTTATTTAATATTATATTTGCTTCATGCTCATCATCTTCGTCTATCATTGGACGAGAACGGAGGCGCTGATTTAAAAAATTCAATTTTTAAGGAGATTTTTCAAAAATTTTTTGTCCGCAAGAATTTTCGCGGACGAAACTTGCGGACAAAATTTGCAGATTTTTTATATTTAGATTTATTCTTACTATTGTAAGAAGTTTTTTTATGGGAGAAGAATTATTTCCTCTATGGAAGAGGATTTTTTAAATCCGCAACTTTTGTCAGCGAATTTGTGCTGACAATAATTGCGGCCGGAGTTTTGTCCGCAAAAATAGGTAAACATTTTTATAATTAAAAATAAGAAAAAAATAATTTCTTACTTCATCAAAATTTGCAACATCTACAACTGAGTCGACTTCTTCAAACTAAAATTTAATTTAAAAAATTAAAAACAAATAAAAAATATTCCAACTATTTTGTCATGTCTAACACCAACAATTGCAGGAAATTGAAGTTTTCCGTTAATTAAACCAGATGCTCTAACTTCTACAATCTTTTTTAAATAAAAAAATAATGAAAGGAAACTTTAAATTTTAAAGGCATTTTTAATAAATTCTGTCCGCAAAAAACTTTTGCGGACAAAATGTTTGTCCGCAAATATTTTGCGGACAAAACGAGTCCGCAAATATTTTGCGGACTATTTTTTTTCTTTTCAGTTTCTAATTTTCTTTTCAGTTTCTAATTTTTAATTAAAAACCTGTATTTTTTCATAGAAAACAAAACGATAACAGTCTGCATTTTTTGAAGTATCATCAAATTCTTCTATCCATTCTGGCCTTTTAAATAATAATTCAGAAGTATTACCAATGGTTGAACGAAGACGTTGAAAGTCTAAAGCTTTAAGTCTAGAAGTGATACCAGCAATCTAAAAATAAATAAAAAAAAATGACATTTTGTGTTTTGAACATTTTTAAATTTTTAAGAAAATTAAAAATGGTCAAAAACATTTTCTAATTTTTGTCCGCAAAAATTTTTGCGGACAAGATTTTGCGGACTTTTATTTTTTGATAATATCCAAATAAGCAAGGGGCGTTTAAAACCCCTCCGCTTCCCTCCTCCCAAAATAGGAGATGAAAAATCAAAAAAAGGGATTTTCCAGTTGTCTTTATTTAATTGACCATTTTGTCATGACCATTTTTAAATTTAATTTTCATACCATTTTAAATTTGAATTTTCCATCACTCGTAGTAACTTCCTTTCCATTTTTATTACAACTTTTTGCAGCTACCAAAAAAGATTTTAACCGATTTCTATCATGTCCAGCCTCAATTCTAACCCCAACAACAGCCAAATCCAAAACTGATTGAATTCCATAATCTGGCTTAATTTTAAACCATCCATTCTTTTCTGCACGACTACCGGGACGATAAAGTGAAGTTAATGATTTTACAACAATTCCTTCTTCGTTTTGTGACATTGCATTTTTATAATAATTGACAAAGTCCTCACTATAATTTAAAAAAATTTTCTATTAAAAATCCGCGAAATTTGTCCGCAAAGTTTTTGCGGACAAAATTTGCGGACAAATTTTTCCCCAATTTTAAAATAAAAAAAATAATTTAAAAAAAACAAACGCTTTATTAATTAATTTTTTTGTAGAAATAAATATTGTAGACAAATCTTCTTCAACAAAAATATTTTGAAGTAATTCTACACGTTCACTTAATGTTAATTTTTCGGTTATAAGGCATTTTCCATTTAAATAAAGAATATCAAAAACTGCTGAAAATTTTTTTCTTATTTTTAAATTTTTTAATTAATGACAAATACCTATACTTCTTTCAAATGCTTTATTATTTTCAAAAAAATCATCATCCATATATTTTGGGTCATAAACATTTCCATCTGAAGCACGTCTATTCTTTCCAACTTTAAATTTAAAAATTAAAGATTTAATTAATTAATTTTTAAGAAAAACTTTGATTTTGCGGACTAACATACGCGGACACCTAAACATATTATGAAATTGATTAGAGCTTGAACCTCAACCCCGAATCCCAGTAATTTTTTTGGCTAAATCCTAGGAGTCTCAAAAAGGAAACTCCCATTTTTTAGACCTCGAAAGGTCAGAAACAACAATTAAATAATTTTAAGGCGGATGTGTCATTAAAATCCATCAGTGTCTGTTACGTTCCAATTCCATTAAGTTACAGTTTTATCCGCAAATTTTAAATTTGTCCGCAATATATAAATTTGTATTTTAATTAAAAAAACTTTTCTAAATTAAAATTAAAAAAAACTTTTTCTTACCAAAACAATTTAAATTATTATCCCAAATAAGCAATTCACAATCCAAAACACAATCAACAATTTCTTCATTAAAATATTTATGAATTCTTTTAGAAAATAGCAATTCATAATGCCTTCCCAATTTATTTGTATAATCAACACCATTTCTTGTAAAATATTTATAATTTATTTTTTCATATTTGTGGACTATTAAATGTTCTCCGTCATATTTTGTTTCCAAATAGAATGGACGTTGGCAATAACGAATTATCTTCAATAAAAAAATTTTTTTTAAGTTGAAGATTAGAGGGTAGCGACCCGTGGTTGGAAGCCCGTACCAAAATTCGAAAAAAAATAGACAGGAAACAAGGCTATACAAATGTAGCCTTTTTTTAATGTTGAAGATTTTTTGGAAGTTTTTGGAAACTTTTACCAAAATTCGAACTAGAGTTCAAAAAAAATAGCCAGGAAAATGTATCAAAAACAAGGCTATACGAAGGTATTACAAGCATATTTTAAATTTCCAAACACTGGTAGCAACTTCGACTTTGGAAGGGATAACTGGGTAACTGGGTCTTTAGCTATAAAAAATCATTGTGGTCAGAATGAGTACCTTAAGCTAAAGACAAAAATTGAAAACGAAAATGAGCCCAAAAACTATAACAAATAAAACAAGTGGAAGTTCGAAAGTGTGAAAATCAAAATTTTTCGGGGAAGGAAGAGAGAAATAAAATTTAAAATTTCATATCCAATAAAAGAAATACCTTTGCCAAGCAATATTTATTGTAATTTAGACGCTTCAAAAGCATTGGTCTAAACGGTTTACATAACAAATGTCCAGTCAAATTCATTGAATTCTCAGTTTCTGGGTCAGCAAATTTTTCACAAATTAATTGGAGTGAATCACCTTCCTTTTGAAAAAAATTTTTTAATCCTTAAAAATTAAAAAAACCTTCCATAAATTATCTGCTTCAGCATGAAAGGTTCTCATTAAAGTATGTCCAGACATATCGATATATCTCTCTATATTACCCAAAATTATATGAAAAATAAATCGAAGTTCGTTTGGAGTACATTGACGACAAAGTTTATCCATCGCTTCTTCTTCTGAAATTATTTAAAAATTATGTCTGTGTTAAAAAGTCAGTTGACAACAGAACGAGGGTTTTAAAATTCGGGATAGCTTAATTTTTAATTTTTGATATGTTCTTCAGGGTTTATTTTTCCCAAGCTCGGAAAATACAGTGGATGCAGGAAAGTTCGAACTTTGACAAGTAAATTACAGGAAACTGCATCTAGCCAAATGTTCGAGTTCTTACTGAATCCACAAATTTTCCTGGGAATGAGAAAAAGAAATATGAGAGGCCAAAGTTCGAGCTTTCCCCTATCCACTGTATTTTCTGAGCCTAGGAAAACAAAAACCCAAAGAACAGGGAAGAACGAGCCCACTATAAAACACAACAGTGAATCCAAAAATTAGACCTGACTCAGATTTCTAAAAAAAATTCCAACTCACTTACCAACCAAAACTAAATGTAAAAAAACAAAAAAAACAAACGAATATCAACGCTGTTCGGGTATTTAATTCTGTCCAAAAATTCATTGACTTCCCAAATTGTCAATTTTGCCGTATTAACAGGGAAACGATCTGCAGACATATTTACAAGCCGTTCAACCAACAAATCATAATTTGTAGGTACAGGATTTAGTGGCATTGCCGCAATTGAGTTACAAACTAATTGGTTGAGTTTTGCCTTTGAAAGAATTATTTTTTAGAAATTATTTTTTTTTCTAAAAATATTTTTTTAATTTTAGTTAAATAAAAATTGTTCTTTTATTAATTTGGTTATTTTCCTAAAAATATACGGGGATTGATTTTAACCCCTCTCTTATATATTTTTTAAAAAATATTATTCTTTGATACATACTTGCGGCGGATTTTTGAGGTTTGTCTATTTTATATAGATCGAACTGCGACTGACCGAGCAGAGGCCAGTCACAGGCATTTAACTTGCTAGGTTCTTACTGGCCTACAACCAGGGATCCGGTTAGGCCAACCTAAGTGTTCAGGCTGCTTTTTGAACAAACAGGGTTCTTCGTGAACTCAAGGCCTAAGACTCGGACCAGGCTTCGATTTCAAAGTAAATTTTAATAATAAAATAAAATTTAAAAAGAACCCAAAAAACAAACCTCTTTAATTCTAAATTCCCTAATTTTCACATCTTTACTAGGCACAAATAACCGCAAAGCGGGATAAAAAGTATCATCAGTTCTATATTCGATAAACCCATCTTCAACATTTTCTTTAACCATTTCATCCCTCCAACGTCTCAAAAATTTATTAAAAACAAAATGCTTGGTTGCTCTATATGTTGATTTAATTTCTTGAAATACATTACAAAGTTCGTTAAATAAAATTTTTTGGGCAACAGTTTGTTGTTGCATAGATGTTGAAGTAGTCATTTTTCTTAATTAGGTAAGTCTAAATAAAAAATTCAAAAATTTTTTTTAACCAAAAAAAATTAAAAAACAAAAAAAATTTGTCTGACCGTTTTGAGCCAAAATAAATAAAAAATTTCCCTGAAGAAAAATTCAAATAAAAATAAAAAACAATTCAAGGACATTTTGTCGCGAAAAAATTTGTCCATGGCCACTTTTTTAGTCTCAAGACGGTCTTTATGATCAATTTAACTTTTTAACTAATTTATTTTTAAACAAAAACCTCAATTTCAACTTCTTCAGCTTCCCTAGCTAATTGTTCATAAAATCGTTCATTTTCTAAAGTTTCATCCCTTTCCTCTTCAAATTCTTTTCCTATCACATTTCTTTTAGGAGCAATATTTGAAGAACAAACTTCTATTTGTTTTCTTTTTAAATTTAATTTTTGTTGTTGTTGTTGTTCTTCATTTAGTATTTTATTATTATTTTGTCTCATTTCAATTAAGTTTTCTTCAGAAGTTGAAAACAAATTAAATTTGGAAGTTGAACAAAAATGGATTAAATCGGAAGATTTCCTTTAAAAAAGAAGTTAATTTAAAAGGAAATTTTGTGGACAACATTTGCGGACATTTTTAATTTTAAATTTTTTTGCGGACAAAACTTGCGGATTTTTTATTGATACATATTTAAAGCTTTAAGAGTCATTCACATTTTCAATGGAAAAAAATAAATTTAAAAAAATCTGCAAATTTTGTCCGCAAAACTTAAACTTCTACAAGTGCCTATTTTTAAAAATAAAAATAATTTTAAAAAAATAAATACCAAGGTATCAATTTGTTTTCTTCTTTACATTTTAATAACCAATTTCCATGCACAATACTAAAAAATATAAAATATATTAAATTCAAAATTTAAAAAATGATTTACTGGCATTTATCTGCTTTAACATGAGCTATACAATTTAAGGTTTTCGGATTCATTGCCACCAAAAATGCTGTGTTATTTGCTTAAATAAAATTAAAATTAATTATTTAATAAATTTGAAAATTTTTGCGGACAAATTTTGCGGATTTTTTTATTGACTTAAAGTTGAACAAATTGATTTAATACAAAAATTCCCCAAATTAAAATAAAAAATTCTGCATAATTCTTTTTAGCTAAAAAATCCGCAAATATTGTCCGCAAAAAATTTTGCGGATTCCTTTTTAATTAAAAACCCCTCTCAATTTTCCCCTCTAACTTACTTGGATTAGCAATAGGAATAGCCCCCAATTCAATTAATATTTTTTGTAATTGTTGTGTAGTATACCCTTCATTAGCATTTAAAACACAAACTTTTACATTTTCCAATTCATTACAAATTTGAAATTCTTCACTTCTTAATTTTTCTGTTTCTCTTGAATTTATCAATTTAATTGAAGATTTTAAATTTATTTGTTGCATTTTTCTTTTTTTATTTAATATTATATTTGCTTCATGCTCATCATCTTCGTCTATCATTGGACGAGAACGGAGGCGCTGATTTAAAAAATTCAATTTTTAAGGAGATTTTTCAAAAATTTTTTGTCCGCAAGAATTTTCGCGGACGAAACTTGCGGACAAAATTTGCAGATTTTTTATATTTAGATTTATTCTTACTATTGTAAGAAGTTTTTTTATGGGAGAAGAATTATTTCCTCTATGGAAGAGGATTTTTTAAATCCGCAACTTTTGTCAGCGAATTTGTGCTGACAATAATTGCGGCCGGAGTTTTGTCCGCAAAAATAGGTAAACATTTTTATAATTAAAAATAAGAAAAAAATAATTTCTTACTTCATCAAAATTTGCAACATCTACAACTGAGTCGACTTCTTCAAACTAAAATTTAATTTAAAAAATTAAAAACAAATAAAAAATATTCCAACTATTTTGTCATGTCTAACACCAACAATTGCAGGAAATTGAAGTTTTCCGTTAATTAAACCAGATGCTCTAACTTCTACAATCTTTTTTAAATAAAAAAATAATGAAAGGAAACTTTAAATTTTAAAGGCATTTTTAATAAATTCTGTCCGCAAAAAACTTTTGCGGACAAAATGTTTGTCCGCAAATATTTTGCGGACAAAACGAGTCCGCAAATATTTTGCGGACTATTTTTTTTCTTTTCAGTTTCTAATTTTCTTTTCAGTTTCTAATTTTTAATTAAAAACCTGTATTTTTTCATAGAAAACAAAACGATAACAGTCTGCATTTTTTGAAGTATCATCAAATTCTTCTATCCATTCTGGCCTTTTAAATAATAATTCAGAAGTATTACCAATGGTTGAACGAAGACGTTGAAAGTCTAAAGCTTTAAGTCTAGAAGTGATACCAGCAATCTAAAAATAAATAAAAAAAAATGACATTTTGTGTTTTGAACATTTTTAAATTTTTAAGAAAATTAAAAATGGTCAAAAACATTTTCTAATTTTTGTCCGCAAAAATTTTTGCGGACAAGATTTTGCGGACTTTTATTTTTTGATAATATCCAAATAAGCAAGGGGCGTTTAAAACCCCTCCGCTTCCCTCCTCCCAAAATAGGAGATGAAAAATCAAAAAAAGGGATTTTCCAGTTGTCTTTATTTAATTGACCATTTTGTCATGACCATTTTTAAATTTAATTTTCATACCATTTTAAATTTGAATTTTCCATCACTCGTAGTAACTTCCTTTCCATTTTTATTACAACTTTTTGCAGCTACCAAAAAAGATTTTAACCGATTTCTATCATGTCCAGCCTCAATTCTAACCCCAACAACAGCCAAATCCAAAACTGATTGAATTCCATAATCTGGCTTAATTTTAAACCATCCATTCTTTTCTGCACGACTACCGGGACGATAAAGTGAAGTTAATGATTTTACAACAATTCCTTCTTCGTTTTGTGACATTGCATTTTTATAATAATTGACAAAGTCCTCACTATAATTTAAAAAAATTTTCTATTAAAAATCCGCGAAATTTGTCCGCAAAGTTTTTGCGGACAAAATTTGCGGACAAATTTTTCCCCAATTTTAAAATAAAAAAAATAATTTAAAAAAAACAAACGCTTTATTAATTAATTTTTTTGTAGAAATAAATATTGTAGACAAATCTTCTTCAACAAAAATATTTTGAAGTAATTCTACACGTTCACTTAATGTTAATTTTTCGGTTATAAGGCATTTTCCATTTAAATAAAGAATATCAAAAACTGCTGAAAATTTTTTTCTTATTTTTAAATTTTTTAATTAATGACAAATACCTATACTTCTTTCAAATGCTTTATTATTTTCAAAAAAATCATCATCCATATATTTTGGGTCATAAACATTTCCATCTGAAGCACGTCTATTCTTTCCAACTTTAAATTTAAAAATTAAAGATTTAATTAATTAATTTTTAAGAAAAACTTTGATTTTGCGGACTAACATACGCGGACACCTAAACATATTATGAAATTGATTAGAGCTTGAACCTCAACCCCGAATCCCAGTAATTTTTTTGGCTAAATCCTAGGAGTCTCAAAAAGGAAACTCCCATTTTTTAGACCTCGAAAGGTCAGAAACAACAATTAAATAATTTTAAGGCGGATGTGTCATTAAAATCCATCAGTGTCTGTTACGTTCCAATTCCATTAAGTTACAGTTTTATCCGCAAATTTTAAATTTGTCCGCAATATATAAATTTGTATTTTAATTAAAAAAACTTTTCTAAATTAAAATTAAAAAAAACTTTTTCTTACCAAAACAATTTAAATTATTATCCCAAATAAGCAATTCACAATCCAAAACACAATCAACAATTTCTTCATTAAAATATTTATGAATTCTTTTAGAAAATAGCAATTCATAATGCCTTCCCAATTTATTTGTATAATCAACACCATTTCTTGTAAAATATTTATAATTTATTTTTTCATATTTGTGGACTATTAAATGTTCTCCGTCATATTTTGTTTCCAAATAGAATGGACGTTGGCAATAACGAATTATCTTCAATAAAAAAATTTTTTTTAAGTTGAAGATTAGAGGGTAGCGACCCGTGGTTGGAAGCCCGTACCAAAATTCGAAAAAAAATAGACAGGAAACAAGGCTATACAAATGTAGCCTTTTTTTAATGTTGAAGATTTTTTGGAAGTTTTTGGAAACTTTTACCAAAATTCGAACTAGAGTTCAAAAAAAATAGCCAGGAAAATGTATCAAAAACAAGGCTATACGAAGGTATTACAAGCATATTTTAAATTTCCAAACACTGGTAGCAACTTCGACTTTGGAAGGGATAACTGGGTAACTGGGTCTTTAGCTATAAAAAATCATTGTGGTCAGAATGAGTACCTTAAGCTAAAGACAAAAATTGAAAACGAAAATGAGCCCAAAAACTATAACAAATAAAACAAGTGGAAGTTCGAAAGTGTGAAAATCAAAATTTTTCGGGGAAGGAAGAGAGAAATAAAATTTAAAATTTCATATCCAATAAAAGAAATACCTTTGCCAAGCAATATTTATTGTAATTTAGACGCTTCAAAAGCATTGGTCTAAACGGTTTACATAACAAATGTCCAGTCAAATTCATTGAATTCTCAGTTTCTGGGTCAGCAAATTTTTCACAAATTAATTGGAGTGAATCACCTTCCTTTTGAAAAAAATTTTTTAATCCTTAAAAATTAAAAAAACCTTCCATAAATTATCTGCTTCAGCATGAAAGGTTCTCATTAAAGTATGTCCAGACATATCGATATATCTCTCTATATTACCCAAAATTATATGAAAAATAAATCGAAGTTCGTTTGGAGTACATTGACGACAAAGTTTATCCATCGCTTCTTCTTCTGAAATTATTTAAAAATTATGTCTGTGTTAAAAAGTCAGTTGACAACAGAACGAGGGTTTTAAAATTCGGGATAGCTTAATTTTTAATTTTTGATATGTTCTTCAGGGTTTATTTTTCCCAAGCTCGGAAAATACAGTGGATGCAGGAAAGTTCGAACTTTGACAAGTAAATTACAGGAAACTGCATCTAGCCAAATGTTCGAGTTCTTACTGAATCCACAAATTTTCCTGGGAATGAGAAAAAGAAATATGAGAGGCCAAAGTTCGAGCTTTCCCCTATCCACTGTATTTTCTGAGCCTAGGAAAACAAAAACCCAAAGAACAGGGAAGAACGAGCCCACTATAAAACACAACAGTGAATCCAAAAATTAGACCTGACTCAGATTTCTAAAAAAAATTCCAACTCACTTACCAACCAAAACTAAATGTAAAAAAACAAAAAAAACAAACGAATATCAACGCTGTTCGGGTATTTAATTCTGTCCAAAAATTCATTGACTTCCCAAATTGTCAATTTTGCCGTATTAACAGGGAAACGATCTGCAGACATATTTACAAGCCGTTCAACCAACAAATCATAATTTGTAGGTACAGGATTTAGTGGCATTGCCGCAATTGAGTTACAAACTAATTGGTTGAGTTTTGCCTTTGAAAGAATTATTTTTTAGAAATTATTTTTTTTTCTAAAAATATTTTTTTAATTTTAGTTAAATAAAAATTGTTCTTTTATTAATTTGGTTATTTTCCTAAAAATATACGGGGATTGATTTTAACCCCTCTCTTATATATTTTTTAAAAAATATTATTCTTTGATACATACTTGCGGCGGATTTTTGAGGTTTGTCTATTTTATATAGATCGAACTGCGACTGACCGAGCAGAGGCCAGTCACAGGCATTTAACTTGCTAGGTTCTTACTGGCCTACAACCAGGGATCCGGTTAGGCCAACCTAAGTGTTCAGGCTGCTTTTTGAACAAACAGGGTTCTTCGTGAACTCAAGGCCTAAGACTCGGACCAGGCTTCGATTTCAAAGTAAATTTTAATAATAAAATAAAATTTAAAAAGAACCCAAAAAACAAACCTCTTTAATTCTAAATTCCCTAATTTTCACATCTTTACTAGGCACAAATAACCGCAAAGCGGGATAAAAAGTATCATCAGTTCTATATTCGATAAACCCATCTTCAACATTTTCTTTAACCATTTCATCCCTCCAACGTCTCAAAAATTTATTAAAAACAAAATGCTTGGTTGCTCTATATGTTGATTTAATTTCTTGAAATACATTACAAAGTTCGTTAAATAAAATTTTTTGGGCAACAGTTTGTTGTTGCATAGATGTTGAAGTAGTCATTTTTCTTAATTAGGTAAGTCTAAATAAAAAATTCAAAAATTTTTTTTAACCAAAAAAAATTAAAAAACAAAAAAAATTTGTCTGACCGTTTTGAGCCAAAATAAATAAAAAATTTCCCTGAAGAAAAATTCAAATAAAAATAAAAAACAATTCAAGGACATTTTGTCGCGAAAAAATTTGTCCATGGCCACTTTGTCGCAAGTAATTAAATAAATTTTTATTCGGTCGCCTAAGGCATAAAAATTAATTCGGAGAATAAAGGAGCATAAATTTTGAAATTCCCGATATTAAAACTTGTTTTTATTTTAATTTTTCTTTACAATTTAATTTTAATAGAGAGCAAAAACTTGTATTTTTTAATAAACTTATCATCCTTTAAAAGTTAAAGTTGCGAATTAATTGTAAAAATTTATAAATAAACTTGTTTTGGTAAATAAACTTTGTTGCTTTATAAGAGGTTGAATTTATTTAGATTTTAATTCATTTGCAACAATTTTCTATTTTTTGAAACTTTTGATGCATTGTTCTTGAAACTTATTATAACTCAAAAAACCTTAAAAATCTATTAAAACATGTTTGTTTGAATGTTTTATAAAAGTTTATATATGTTTTTGTTTGGTTAACTTTGTTTTTACAATGTTTTTGGTATTAATAAACATTTTAGAAGGTTTAAGTGTTTAATGTTTTTGTCAATGTTTTTGTTTTTATAATGTTTTTGTGTTTAATAAACATAAAACATGTTTTTGTTTGATAAACATTTAAACAGCAACATTTAATAAGCCTTGTTCTTGCATGTTTTTACTATTAATAAAAGTTGTTAGAGATGTTTTTATTCTTAACAAACATTGTTTGCCATGTTTTTATTCTTAATAAACATTGTTTTTACGATTAATAAAAATTATTTTTACAAAAATAGATAGAAATACAAATTAAATGAAGCACTTTAGTGTAAATATTTTTCTGTTTATTACACTAATATTATTGTTAGATAAACATCAAAATGAAAAGGTTAAAGAAATATTTTTAATTAAAAAAAATGTTAATTCTTCCAGCATTCATTTGGTGTTTTAGCCGATCCAGAGCCTTACCGTTCTGCTGCGGTTATTGCCGCTGAAGCAAGGGCACGTGCCCGTGCTATTGAAGCTGAAAATAGGGCTCGTAGGGCTCGTTTGGAGGCTGAAGCTAGAGCACGTAGACTTGAAAATGAAGCTAGAGCAAGAGTAATAAACAAATAAAATTAAATTTATTTAAAAATAATTTTTAGAGAATTGAAGCAGAAGCTAGAGCAAATGCTGCTGCGGCTAGGCAATCTTTTTAATTTTAATAAATTAGGAAATAAAAAAAATTTTCAGAGCCCGCGCTCGTGCCATCAACGGCTAATTTTTCAAAAAATACCTATAAAAATATTTAAAACTCAGGGAAAGTGAAAATGTTGTACTCAGGAAAATTGAATAAAAACAATTATTTAATTATTATTTTTTTAACTAACGATATTCAATGAACTTACTTTCATTGGAATTTTATAATTTGAATAAAATAAATACTATATCTAATTTATATAAAAAAAATTCAAATTAATTCCTTAAATTTTTAAATAAGATGTACTACACCCAATTACGAGATAGAGTCGGGTCAGCTTTCGGGTCGGTTTCAAGATTTTCTTCGGATCGGGTATTGGATTCAAAAGACTGTTAGTTTTGTCATTTCAATTCTTTTCCACTAGGGGGTTGTCTAAGCGATACTCTCAATATAATATCCCCTCGTTATAAGAAACAAAAATTTCAACAAGATGAGGTCCGACTGAATCTTTTAATGAGGTCAGACTATTTTTTTCTTAATTTTTTTTCTTTTTTATTTTTCCATTCTTTTCCCCTCTAGGCTTAAAAAATAAAAGAAGACCTATCGATTTACACACAAACAAATAGGGGGAAGAAAGAAATACTTGGGGGGATATTATGAAGAGTTGGGGGATAAATGAGAGAAATATTTTTTATGAGTAAAAAATGAGTAGCAGCCGTTAGTTTTTTTGGAGAGATTTTGAAAAGTATATAGTCGGCAATTTAAAAAAAAAAAAAAAAAGAAGGAAAAGAAAAGCATCATTTGCCACACTTTTAAAAAAAGATTTTTTAAATTTATTTTTTGAAAAATGAGAAAAAAGTTTTTTTATTATTTTTGTTGAATTTTGAAAAATAATATAAATTTTAAAATTTATTGAACTTTAAATATTCTCAATGGTCTCTAAATGTATGAATCAGATCCCCGATTAGAATGTTTCTAGATAAATTTTCTGTCTTTTTCGCACTTGAATTTTGACAGTATTAATCTGTCTAGTACTCCTTGTCTTGATCCATTAAAAAAATTTTTTTTCAACGTCTTCGGTTTTTTCGAACTTTCCTTTGGGCTTGCATGATAACTGATATTTACTGTGTTTAAATTAAAAAAAATTTTTTAAATAGAATTTGAAGGGACCTAAGAAAAGGACGGCATTTACTCATCACTCCAAAGGAAAGGAGGGATGAGTAAATGCCGTTAAAATTCGGTTGTATTAAGTTTGCTTTATTAAGCAGTTCATTAAATCGAGAATCGTTTTAGAATTAAATTCAAGTCAAGGCCGTTTACTCTACATAGTCTCAGGACAGTTCCAAAGGGTGGGGGCAAATTCAAGGAACAGACAAGTCAAGGAACTCATTGAGTTAGTATGTTCCATGAGTTGTCGTTCCTTGATTTGTCTGTTCCTTGAGTTGGTCTGTTCCTTGAGTTAGCCCGACACGGTTCCAAAAAAATAGATTTTACTTAGGACGGATACAAAAAAATTAAAATACCTAAATTTTATTAAATTTTAAACTTTTATTTTTAAATTTATTTATTTTATTTTTGTTTAATTTTTCCACCTTTTATCACTTTTCTTAAGAAAATCTTTTATTTATTTTTCCCAATTTCTTCTAAACAGTCAATAATTCAATTGCCCTAATAAAATTTTTTTCTTGAGGATTTTGATGTTAGCAGCAGGCAAAGGAAAGTGAAGGGATGAGTAAATGCCGTTTAAAAAAAAAATTTTTTTTATCAATGAACAGGGAATAAATAAATAAATTGTATGGATAAAGAAGAAAATAAATAAATAAAGTTTTACGAAAACCTTTCTCTTTTTATTTTTTTTTACTTCTTTTTAAAGTGTCCTCGATGCCCTAAAATGAAGGATAAAATAAAGAAAGGGTTTCATTTATTGCTACGAAAAAATAAAAAAAAATTTTTGAAAGATTATTGAATAACTTAGAGACAGTTTTATAAAATCTGTCGTTTTTTATTTTAGAAAATAATAACAAGTCATAGAAGGCTAGGAATTTTTTTTTGAAGGATAAAAAAAATTTTTTTAACTAAGAAAATTTTTTTGATTAAGAAACTTCTTTTCCTTAGAAGTCACTACATTTTTTTGTTATATTTTTGAATTTTTATAATTTTTAATTTGGCTATTTTTTCGTTATTTTTCGATAAAATTTGCTATTTTTCAAATAAATCGTTCAAAAATTTTTTTATAATTTTTAATTTAGTATCCGACATGATTCAATTTTTTTTGTTATTTTTTGATAACCTTAATTTAGGTGATCGAATAAATCGTTAAAAAAAGATTTTTTTAAATTTTTTAATTTTTCAACGTTTTCGAGTTTGTCTCTATTTTTTCTACTTATTTTTAATAAATAAAATTTAAAAAATAAAATTAGAAATTTTTTTGTTTTTAAAAATATATTTTTCCTTTTTTTAAATAATATCCATAAAAATCATTAGCCCATAAAACCCCTTCCCTCCTGCCTTTTTTTATTTCAATTTTTATTAGAGCAAATTTCTCTCTATTATTTCTTCAATAATAAAATCTTTGTTTTTTAGTCAATAAAAATATTTTTTTGAAATTTTTAAAATTAAAAAAAATTTTTTTAGTGAATATAGAATGAATCAACAAAAGGTTGATGCCATCCCCCCTTGTGTTTCTTCTTCCAACAACCAAAACAACAACAACCAAAATCTTCCAACCGACAACCAAAACCTTCAAAAACCTCTAAAAAATAATTTTTCTATTAAAAATCATTCCAAATTAATATTAAATTATTTTAATGAATTTACTTCTTCCGCCAAAATTTTATTTTTAAAAAATAATAAAAATAATAATTATTATTCTCATCCCTTAATTAAAAATAATAAATTATTATTTAATTTTAATTCTTCTTCCCAATTTCTTTCTTTTAATTTTCTAAAATTTTTATTTATATTTTTGTTAATCCAATTTTTATTTTTAAAAACTACCACAACTACTTTAATCGACTCTAATCGGTGTACTCGAAATTCTATCAATTTGGGAAATATTATTGAACAAATTTTGAGGGATTATGATACTCAGTTAAATTTTTTTGAAATTTTAGAAAATTAAATAAAAATTTTTTTAAAGTCTTTTACCTGAAGCTGAAGGTGTTAATGTTACTATAGAATTACATGTACAGGTATGAGTAAATTTAATTTTGAAAAAAATTTTTAAATTAGGAAAGAAATTTTGTAAATCATAAGAAACCTCTCTCTCTTTGGTGAAGGAAAAATACCCCCATGAGGAAGGAAAAAAGAGTACATATTAGAGTTTTACCGGAAGTTCTGGTTCCGGAAAGTTCCAGTGTTTTTTTGTTTCCAATTCAAATTGGATCCGGTTTCGGTCAAAATTTCGATTCCGGTGAAACACTAAATTAAATTATCTTAGATTGGGAAGTATTTTTTAGGGTATCTCTTAATCAGCTCTAAAATTTGCCTTAAATTGAGGTTAATTGAACCCTGCAACTGAGCCTGACAATTTTATCTACACGTTACTATAACCCTTTTAGGAAATGACGGTGTATACCTTTCTCGGTTATAAATAAGACCTGTCCATCTCCTATAATTAATCTGTTATTTTTAGGGTGTTTCAAAAATATCTGAAATTACAGCTGATTTTGGTAATTATAATAAAATAATAATTTTTTAAATCAAAAAAATTTTTTTAGAACTCGATTTAATGTACAGCGAAATATGGTTAGTTTTATTAAGTTTTAATTTAATTTTTATTTTTCTTCCAAGGATGGATCCTCGTTTAAGTTTTAAACACTTAAATGTTTGCACTACCAATATTACCCTAAAGTAAAATAAAAAAATAATAAAAAAATAATCTAATTTGTAGAAGCGATTTTCGCGCGAGGGTATGGACGCCTGACACTTGTAAAAAAAATTTTTTTTTTAATTTTCAAAAATTTTAAAATAAAATTTTAGGCATAATTAATTCGAGAGGCTCATCAATACATCGCAGCCCTTCTGAAAATACAGTAATTTTAAAAATACTAAATTTATACTTATTTTTTAGTTTGTGATATTATACGAGCATGGACTTGTTTGGTCTAATTTTAGGTCTTTTAATTACTAATTATTTATATATGTTTGTATTTTTTGTTTGTATTTTCCGGAAAATATAATTTAATATAAAATACAACCCTATATTCCGGAAAACACCTTTTTAATTGTTTCCGGAAAAATGCGTATTTATGTATTTTCCGGAAAATAAATTCAACTCTTATTTACCTGAAAATACATAAAAAATACATTTACCAACTTATTTACAATATTTTAAATCTTTCCGGAAACATTAAATATTATATTTTATTTACTTTAATGTTTAGATTAAATGTAAGAGCACCATGTAAAATGGATTTGGTAAATAAATAAAAATATTTTTTATTCCTTATTTTTAATTTAATTAAAGAAAATGTTTCCGTTTGACTCCATTGTTTGTCACTTAATTTTCGAGTCATACTCCTTCAATACTGAAGAAGTTAGGCTTGTATGGCATGAAACGCCTGTGACGGTCTTTAAAAAAATTTTTAAAATTTTAATTCAAAAAAATTTTTTTGAGATGATGGAAAAAGTAGAACTGCCAGATTTTGATTTAATTGGATGGGGGACAGATCACGAAAGATTAGAATACCCAAATGGAATATGGGTTATTTTAATTTTATTTTTAATTTCAAAAATTAATTTTAGGACCGTGCTCAAGTAAAATTTACATTCGCTAGACGCTACGGCTTTTACCTCTTTCAATCCTACTTCCCAACAAGTCTAACTGTCATTAGCTCGTGGGTAGGGTTCTTCTTTGATGTTCGTTCTGTATCGGCGAGGATTACACTTGGCGTTTCTTCACTTTTAGCCTTAACTTTTCAATTTGGAAATGTTCTTAGGTTAAATTTCAAAAATAGAAAAAAATTTTTGAAAAATTTTAAATTAGAAAAATATTTTTATGGATATCTAGTTAAGTAGTGATGGTATTACAGTATTATTAATTCCGGAAAAATACCTTATCCTAAAAGAATTGTTCCGGAAAAACAAAAAATACAATCTCAAAATACCTATATATAATAAAATTTTAATAAGAATTCCTGAAAATACAGCTTATTAAACAGGAAAATACATATGTATATTTTCCGGAAACAGTAAAAATACAAGAACAATGAAATCATACATTTTCTTCCGGAAAAGGGATATAAAAATTATACCAGAAAATACGATTAACAACTTCCGGAAAATACACTGGTATACATATTCTTTTCCTGAAAGAAATAGAAATACAATGAAAACTACCTATACTATTTTTTCCTGAAACACATACAAAAATCACTACCGGAAAATAGAATTAATTAATTCTGGAAATACAAGTAAATATTATTAAATAATTTTCAGGCATTTACCCCGAGTCAGCTACATAAAGGTATAATTTAATATTTAATTTTATCTTAAATTTCTAAATTAAAGTGCCTCGATGTTTGGATGATCTTCTCTGTTATATTTATATTTTTGTAAATCCTTTTTTTTTAATTAAAATAATTTTTTAATTTAAAAGGACACTTGTTGAGTTGTCTATAATATGCCAGGTTACTCACAATATTAATTTTAGAAAATTTTTTGTTCAAGTTAAATCGCTGGGAACGTGAAAGACAGATTGGTTCTAAAGTGCTCGGTCATTGGCTCAATCAAATAAGGCACAAATTTTTTTTAAACTTTTCTAAAAGTTAAAATATTTAAAGAAAAACACGAAAACAGACAACAAATTTTGATTCTTCCAACAATCCAGACCATTCAGATGGAGGAATGGGAAGTACCGGGGTTGTTAGGAAAAGGTTCTTGTTATCCCCAATCAGAAAAGAAAGCAATTCTGCTTCACCTATACCTTCACCGACATATTCCCCTTCGAGTGTGGGAGGGGGTGGGGGAGGAGGAAATTCGCCTATTCACAACAATGAAAAAATAAAATTAAATCAAATAAAATCGGAAACTGTTTGTAATAATATAAATAATAATACAAAAACAACAACGAATACTAATTTATTAAATAATGGCAAAAAATCGGCAATATTTAGAGGAACAACAACGGAAAACAATAGAAATAGTGTGGCTAATAATACTTCTATTACGAGACATGGTTAGAGTAATGATTGAATATTGGCAAACACAAATAATTCCGGAAAACACAAATAAAAAATACAATTCCTGAAATTAATTAATAAATACATAAAATTCCGGAAACGAAATACATGGGTAATTAAATCTGCCGGAAAACAAAAATACAATATATGCAATTCCGGAAACTAAAAATACTTAAGTATAATTTACCGAAAACCCATACATTGATTAAACTTCCGGAAAACGGAATACAAAATTACAATCCAAAAAATATAGTTGCAATTCCGGAAGCAAAAATACATTAAGTACAACCTTCCAGAAAATACAAATATATATTTAAATAAATAGATATTTCCGGAAAACTATAATTTTAGAAAATTAATTCCAAAAACACATTTTAATTATTTAAAATAAATTTTCAGAAGAAGACAATTCTCTGCTTATTCCTCCAGTCCATGTAATAATTCTTTTTTTTTTGTTGAAAATTATTTTCTGTACTTTTAAAGGAAATACGTTGGTGGCGCAAATTATTTAGACAATTTTCTAATCGTTTGCATAAATTAAATCCGTTTACTTCTGAAAGGGATTGGACAATTACTTCTGTTCAAGTTGACAGAATTTCTATGAGTAAGTGTTTTTATGTATTAGATTTAAATTTAGTTATATCAGAAAAAAATTCCGGAATACTTTTCCGGAAATGTTTATTTTTATAAAATACACATAAAATACATCATTTTCCGGAAACAAAAATACAAGTTTTTTCCGGAAACACAAAAATAAATCTTTTTCCGGAAACATGAAATACATAAAATTTAAAAATACAAAATTTTCCGGAAAATACAAAAATAAATCAAATTTGAAAATACATCTTTTTCCGGAAACAAAAATACAAAATACAAAAATACATACAATTAAAAATACAAGCCTTCCAGGAAAATACAGAATTAGTCCAAAAACAAATTTAATTTAAATATTTCAGTTTTATTCCCAATGTCTTATCTTGTCTTTAATATTGGTTATTGGGCTTATTATTTAGGAAAGATTGGTAGACCTTTATAACATTTTAATTATTTTATATATATTTTTATTTTTTATAATTTGTTTGTATAAAAAGTTTTATTAAATTTTTTAAATTTTTATTAAAGATATAAATTGATTTTTAGTCTATTTATAATATGGATATAAATAGTGATATAAATTATTCAAGATTTTAATGATTTTATAAATTAATTATGCAGGCAAAAATATAGAATTTTCCCAGAAGCATTATTTATTTCTATAAAAATACACCTAGGTATTTTGGGGGAATTTTCCGGACGCCTTAGTATTTAGAAAAAATACGTATAATATAATTTAAAAATACAAAATACAAACAATTCCGGAAAAATACAAAAAGTTCCGGAAAAATATTTACTTGTATTATAAAATACACAATTTCCGGAAAAGTTTTCCGGAAGCATTATTTTTATAAAAATACATTTGGACGCTATTTAAAAATACATTAAGATTTCCGGAAAGTTTTCCGGAAATATTTTCTTTTATAAAAAATACACAAATAATTTAAAAACACAAGCATTTCCGGAAATTTTGTATTTAACATCCGTTTCTATAAAAAAAACACATTTCTTTTAATTAAAATTTTCTTATTATTTTAATTAATTAAAAAAAGTTTTTGACAGATGTTTTTATTTAAATAAAAAGCATCTGTTCCCTCTAAGCTTCTAAATAATTATGGTAGTCTAGGTAATTACTAATTTATATTTAAATTTTAATTTAAAGCATTTTTGGTTTATTTTTTTTTAATTTTCGTGATTAATTACGCGCAAAGGCTCACCTGTGGTACACCTCAGAGTCGACTTTAAATTTATTATTGCTATGGTTTTGTCAAAATTGTGTACCAAAGAAAAAATTTTTTTATTTAAGACCAGAATATTAAAATACAAACTCTAATTATTTATTCGTGACCATTAAAAGTTTAATTAGTAAATTTTCTTTTTATTTTCTCTTAAGAAACGCCTACCTATTCATTACCTTTATTTTCATATCTTTAACTGACTAACACAAGCGTTAAATATAAAAAAACTTGAAGTTAAAAATAAATTTTTTGTTTAAAATTTAATTTTCATAAATTAATTAAAAAGGAATATGGACAATAATTCCACAGATTGTCTTCTTGCTAGGGACATTATTTTTAGGGTTGCCGTTTTCGAGTCGTGCCGACGATCGAGGCATTTTTTTCGGGCTTGTTTTTATCGAGCGGGCCGGTACGAGTCTTTTCGGGCCAAACATCTAGGCCCGACTCGAGTCTTTGGACTTGATTGACCGACGACTCTAGGCCCGACTCGATCTTTCGGTACGAGTCGGGCCATTTTGGAAACCCTAATTATTTTAACAAAATATGCACAAATAGCTAGAATTATTGTAACCGTTTATTCGCTATTTACGCAAATAATTCCTTTCCCTCCCAAACAGTTACCCTCTCTAATGTAAAATTGAAACATTAATTATTACACATGGTACTTATTTGAGTAACTTTGGCCTGTAAAAGTTGAACCTAACAATTAATTTTTTGTTTTCTTTTAAAACCCCTTCAGTTTTCGATTTTTATTATCCGTAATTATTAGCTTCCTTCATTTTTTATTCTTTTTTTTTTAATTTTTCTTTTGCTTGACACTCTTTTGACAAATAGGTAAATGTATAATTAAATTACTCAAGTTGGTAATAAATATAACAATTAGAGCTTGAAACTGGTTGGTAACTGTTGTGTCCTTCACTTACATAAATTTATAAAAATTCCCCCCATCGTTAGGTTGACACAGTTGGTTTAGCTTCGGTTTGGGCCAGGGCTACTCGAAATAAAAAAAAGTTTTTTAATCGAAATAAAAAATTCCCTACGAAAGGAAATTTTCCGTTGACTTGGTTTGGGCTCTCTCCACAATAGTTCTAATCCAAGTGCCATCTATTAAATTTTCCTTATTTAAAATAAACTGCGTGTTCTCGAATTTTTAATTTTTCTAAAGTTCTAGTCTAAAGTTTGAACCAAAAAAAAAAGAATTTATTTTATTCGTGACCAGAAATTTTTTTTTATACAAAATTTAATTATTCGTGACATTTTTCTTTTTTGAAGAAACGCCTAACCTATTTAAATAGCCTCATAAATTTAGCTAAAACAATAAACCTTAAATTTTCAGAATTTTCAAAGTTAATTTAAAAAAAAAAGTTTTAAAAAATGGATAATAATTCCTCTGATTGTCTTCTTGCTAGGGACATCATTTTAACAAAATATGCCCAAATCGCTAGAATTATTATGCTTATTTTTAACACTATTCCAGTTATTCTTTTTGTATTTTTATTTATGGATTATAAAAAGTATCGGTTAGCTTTACATGGAAATTTAAAAGTTTGTTTTATTTGATAGAAAAGGTTGGGGGAGGATTTCCCTGTATATCACCTCTATAGTCAGTCTATCATGGAGTCATACCTTGGAATTAGCTTGTTAGTTTTATCATCGACAAAATCGGCTTGACGAGGATAATTAACATAACCTTGTCCACCCCAGTTTTAATTTTACGGAAAATTTTGGTTGAGAGGTAGATGAGTCTTTGAATGAGTCTCTGTAGTGTTTGGAATTATTTTTGACTCGGCAACAGAGGTCGGTCGGAAATCGGAACTGTCGGAACTCGGAAATGGGCCGAAAGTCGGAAATCGGAAACCGGACTAAATTTTCGGAAATCGGAATTCCGACTAATTTCTGCTCGTCAACAAATTTGACTCATCTTCCTTTAGTAGATCCCACTCTTATCCCTCTAAATCAACAGTAATCCGTTCTAGTAATTTTTTATATTTAGCTTATTTATGTATTTATTGTGCTAAGTTCAATGAATATTATTGCTGGGTATTTTCTTGTTGAATTTCGCCATATTGTAAGAAAAATTTTTATTTTTCCGATGGAGATTAATCGAAATTCCTTTCAAGTTTTTAACAATTTCCGATCCAAACGGAACAAATCCCTGTTCAATGCTTTGTCCCCTCTGGTATTCCTTATTATCTAGAGGCTGTTTTGGCTTTGTTTTTTCGTGTTCCATGCCTCTTCTGCATTTTTGCGCGGTATTGGAACGTTGGAGAGCTACTAAATTGGCTAGAAAATATGAAAATGAAGATAGGAAATTTGGAATTTTTGTTGTGATTATAGTTGTGAGTTGATTAATATTTTTATTTTTTTGAGAGGAATTTGGGAATAATCTAAAGGAATTTTGAGGAGGAATCATTATGAGTGTTCTTTCTTTTAATAGAATAGAAAAAACCCAATAGACCTAGACCTCTATCTTATGCAGGGAGGTTCTGGACTGAACCAAAGAACCGAGGACATTTCGGTTCGGTTACGGATATCCGAGGATTTTCCATGAACCGACAGCCATAGCCTTTCGCAATTAAAAAGTCGTAAGAATGAAGCAAGAAATAAAGAGGAAGGCGGAAGAAGAAAAATCCAAAAGAGTGGGAAATCGGTGAGAAATGAAGTAGAAAAGACCCCATGCCTTGAAAAGCCTGGCAATGATGCCCAGAAGGGCACTATGGTGTATTGAGAAATTATAACACCCCCCTTTGTTGTCTTTTTAGTTTTTCTGGGTTCTGATTGTCATAGAACCAAGAATCTAAAGTTAATTTTCCTATTTAGATGACAATTTCCTTACTTTATTTTGCATTTTATGCCTATATTGTTTTGGATGATTATAATATGGAATGGAATAAAATGTTGGCATATAATGCTGTAATTAATTTAAATTAGAATATTTTTTTAATTTTTCCCTCAATATTTAAAGACAGTAACAAACAGAAGCAATTTATTGTCTATTTATCAGACCTATTTTATGCTGTTTATTTTAGCTTTAACTATATTGGGGGATTATTTATTGTTGAGAAAGAATGGAAAAATGAGAAGGATGGTTTTTAGCAAGTTTGTTTTTTGAAAAAAAAATTTAAAAAATTTTTCTATTAAAAATTTAACTCGTTTGAAGACAATTCACCGAAAAAATGGGGCAAGGACTTAATTTAAAGGCCTTAGGTTTTTGACTAAGCTCTAGAAAATTAAAAAATGATCAGGCTCTAAACATGAGAAAGATCTGTTGGAATTCCACTTGCCAAAAATTTTGATGAAAATTTTTGATTTCCGGGGCATTCCTTCTCTCTGTCAATTAGGCTTATTCACCGAAAAAGACAATACACCGAAGAAGACAATTCACCGAAAAACATTTTTTTGACCTAGACTTGATGAAAAATACAAGCCCAAGGGTTTCCATTTAGAAAATTGTTTTGTCCTTCTTATAGTACCCAAAAAATAATTTAAAAAATGTTTTAGTAGCAACCAACAATTAAATAACAACGGCTACAGTTTAGCAGAGAATTATCAATTCCACGAGAATTTATTAGCTATACGTTTTATTCTTCCATTAGATATAGCTTATGGATTAACTAATTCGATATATTTTGGTTTAGTAATTATTCTACGTTCATTTCAACCTGTTTTGCCGTTTAGTGTATTTTTGGCTAATTATAATTTAATTACTGTTGTAAGTTTTAAATATAAGGGGAAAGGGACAATTCACCGAAAAGGACAATTCACCGAAAAAGACAATTCACCGAATAAGACAATTCACTGAATAAGACAATTCACCGAAATTTTTTCTTTTCAGCTTCAGCTTGTTTATATTTCCACAGCTTTTGTTTTCTTTAGACGCTATATAAATTTTAATAGAAGTGGAAGACAGAATCATTTAACTTCAATACAACCAACTGATCAGCTTGGGAAAAAATATTTTGAACAATTAAATTTACAATGGAATTAATTAATTTTTTGATTTTTCTAAATTAATTTTTCGATATTATGTATATTTTTATAAGATAAATAGTTATTATGACTGTACTTAAAAGAAACTGAAACAGTAAAAAATTGAAACAACATTTACTCTCGTACCGTTTTTGAAATTCCTTTTTGTCTTTCTCTACCCGTTGTACCTTTTTGTCTTAATTTAGCCGTTGTACCCTTTTGTCGGATATGTGACAGTGTTCCATTTTGTCTGTAGGTAGAAAGAGAAGGAGAAGAATTTCCCTGTACCAAATGTCGGAAATATTTCAACAATTTTTCCAAAATAAAATTATTGGCATTGTGTTTTTGTATTTAAAAATAAAAAGGTAGTTTGAGTATCAATCAAAAAAATTTTTTTCTTTTCATCTTTCCAGAAAAATCAAAAATTTCGCGAGACTCAAAAGGTTAAACTCTATTGTCCATACCGCGCTTTTGCTTTTTAAAAGCTACCCACGCGGTCTTTTTTCTTTTTTTAATTTTAATTTTTTAAATTTTTTCTTAGATTTTTTTTTAGATTTTTCTTAGATTTTATCAGTTAAAGAAACATGGGAGCCTTTATTTGTAACAACTGCAACGAATCTTTAAATAAATTCCAACAAATAAAAAAACATTTGATAAAATGTAAAAATTATTTATTTACTTGTATTGATTGTCAACAAATAATTAAATATAAAAATGTTCGTTCACATTTAAATTGTGTTGGTGGAAGAGAAAAACAAGTTGGGATTGTTAATTATATTGCTATGGCTAATAAACAGGACAACAAGGTTTTTTAATTTAATTATTAGGGTAATCATGGGGGATTTGGAGGGAATAGGAGAGAAGCCAAAATTTCGTTTTTGTTTTTTCCCGAAATTTCGTTTTTCCTTCATTTCGTTTTATTTTTCGGGTTTCGATAACTTTGGTGACTAGAAAATAAATGCTATTCCAGAACTATTCACAGGGTGAATAAAAAATTGACAAATGTCCGCAAATCTTTTTTGCGGACATATTTATAGAATAATCAAATTGGGAAAATTCCGTCATATGTTCCTTAATTCGATTCGGACAAATATTGTTATTTGAAAGAGCTCGTCGAGCTGAATGAAAGACACCAAGATTAAACCCGGTTCTCAATTGTGGGTTGAGTTATGGTCCCATAATGGTCAAAAACGTAAAGAGTGACCAGAATGTTCTGAATTGGCGTATGGGACAAATAACGGAATTTTGCCTCGAGTTTTTTTATTTTTTCTTTACTAAAAAAATTTTTTCACAGAATGATATTATGGAGCAATCTTCCTCTCAACAAATGGACATTTCCGTTACTTCAATGGATACTTCCACCAATAATGACAAAAAACCTGATCGTATGGAACAACTTTTGAAGGAAATTGAGGATGAAGTTGGACAAAATGATGAACAAAAGCTGGACAAGAAAAAAGGTTTCTTTTGTTAATTTTTTTTTTAAGAATTAGACATGGGGGTAGATATCTCTTTAGTAAGTCTCTTTATAGATATCTCTTTAAGTAAGTCCATTTTTCTAAGCTTGGATAATTAAGAAAATTTTTTGTAGAAAATTATTTTCAATTTCCATCCAAATTACTCATTGTTCCGACTCGAGTCTTTGGACTTGATTGACCGACGACTCTAGGCCCGACTCGATCTTTCGGTACGAGTCGGGCCATTTTGGAAACCCTAATTATTTTAACAAAATATGCACAAATAGCTAGAATTATTGTAACCGTTTATTCGCTATTTACGCAAATAATTCCTTTCCCTCCCAAACAGTTACCCTCTCTAATGTAAAATTGAAACATTAATTATTACACATGGTACTTATTTGAGTAACTTTGGCCTGTAAAAGTTGAACCTAACAATTAATTTTTTGTTTTCTTTTAAAACCCCTTCAGTTTTCGATTTTTATTATCCGTAATTATTAGCTTCCTTCATTTTTTATTCTTTTTTTTTTAATTTTTCTTTTGCTTGACACTCTTTTGACAAATAGGTAAATGTATAATTAAATTACTCAAGTTGGTAATAAATATAACAATTAGAGCTTGAAACTGGTTGGTAACTGTTGTGTCCTTCACTTACATAAATTTATAAAAATTCCCCCCATCGTTAGGTTGACACAGTTGGTTTAGCTTCGGTTTGGGCCAGGGCTACTCGAAATAAAAAAAAGTTTTTTAATCGAAATAAAAAATTCCCTACGAAAGGAAATTTTCCGTTGACTTGGTTTGGGCTCTCTCCACAATAGTTCTAATCCAAGTGCCATCTATTAAATTTTCCTTATTTAAAATAAACTGCGTGTTCTCGAATTTTTAATTTTTCTAAAGTTCTAGTCTAAAGTTTGAACCAAAAAAAAAAGAATTTATTTTATTCGTGACCAGAAATTTTTTTTTATACAAAATTTAATTATTCGTGACATTTTTCTTTTTTGAAGAAACGCCTAACCTATTTAAATAGCCTCATAAATTTAGCTAAAACAATAAACCTTAAATTTTCAGAATTTTCAAAGTTAATTTAAAAAAAAAAGTTTTAAAAAATGGATAATAATTCCTCTGATTGTCTTCTTGCTAGGGACATCATTTTAACAAAATATGCCCAAATCGCTAGAATTATTATGCTTATTTTTAACACTATTCCAGTTATTCTTTTTGTATTTTTATTTATGGATTATAAAAAGTATCGGTTAGCTTTACATGGAAATTTAAAAGTTTGTTTTATTTGATAGAAAAGGTTGGGGGAGGATTTCCCTGTATATCACCTCTATAGTCAGTCTATCATGGAGTCATACCTTGGAATTAGCTTGTTAGTTTTATCATCGACAAAATCGGCTTGACGAGGATAATTAACATAACCTTGTCCACCCCAGTTTTAATTTTACGGAAAATTTTGGTTGAGAGGTAGATGAGTCTTTGAATGAGTCTCTGTAGTGTTTGGAATTATTTTTGACTCGGCAACAGAGGTCGGTCGGAAATCGGAACTGTCGGAACTCGGAAATGGGCCGAAAGTCGGAAATCGGAAACCGGACTAAATTTTCGGAAATCGGAATTCCGACTAATTTCTGCTCGTCAACAAATTTGACTCATCTTCCTTTAGTAGATCCCACTCTTATCCCTCTAAATCAACAGTAATCCGTTCTAGTAATTTTTTATATTTAGCTTATTTATGTATTTATTGTGCTAAGTTCAATGAATATTATTGCTGGGTATTTTCTTGTTGAATTTCGCCATATTGTAAGAAAAATTTTTATTTTTCCGATGGAGATTAATCGAAATTCCTTTCAAGTTTTTAACAATTTCCGATCCAAACGGAACAAATCCCTGTTCAATGCTTTGTCCCCTCTGGTATTCCTTATTATCTAGAGGCTGTTTTGGCTTTGTTTTTTCGTGTTCCATGCCTCTTCTGCATTTTTGCGCGGTATTGGAACGTTGGAGAGCTACTAAATTGGCTAGAAAATATGAAAATGAAGATAGGAAATTTGGAATTTTTGTTGTGATTATAGTTGTGAGTTGATTAATATTTTTATTTTTTTGAGAGGAATTTGGGAATAATCTAAAGGAATTTTGAGGAGGAATCATTATGAGTGTTCTTTCTTTTAATAGAATAGAAAAAACCCAATAGACCTAGACCTCTATCTTATGCAGGGAGGTTCTGGACTGAACCAAAGAACCGAGGACATTTCGGTTCGGTTACGGATATCCGAGGATTTTCCATGAACCGACAGCCATAGCCTTTCGCAATTAAAAAGTCGTAAGAATGAAGCAAGAAATAAAGAGGAAGGCGGAAGAAGAAAAATCCAAAAGAGTGGGAAATCGGTGAGAAATGAAGTAGAAAAGACCCCATGCCTTGAAAAGCCTGGCAATGATGCCCAGAAGGGCACTATGGTGTATTGAGAAATTATAACACCCCCCTTTGTTGTCTTTTTAGTTTTTCTGGGTTCTGATTGTCATAGAACCAAGAATCTAAAGTTAATTTTCCTATTTAGATGACAATTTCCTTACTTTATTTTGCATTTTATGCCTATATTGTTTTGGATGATTATAATATGGAATGGAATAAAATGTTGGCATATAATGCTGTAATTAATTTAAATTAGAATATTTTTTTAATTTTTCCCTCAATATTTAAAGACAGTAACAAACAGAAGCAATTTATTGTCTATTTATCAGACCTATTTTATGCTGTTTATTTTAGCTTTAACTATATTGGGGGATTATTTATTGTTGAGAAAGAATGGAAAAATGAGAAGGATGGTTTTTAGCAAGTTTGTTTTTTGAAAAAAAAATTTAAAAAATTTTTCTATTAAAAATTTAACTCGTTTGAAGACAATTCACCGAAAAAATGGGGCAAGGACTTAATTTAAAGGCCTTAGGTTTTTGACTAAGCTCTAGAAAATTAAAAAATGATCAGGCTCTAAACATGAGAAAGATCTGTTGGAATTCCACTTGCCAAAAATTTTGATGAAAATTTTTGATTTTTTATTTATTTATTTATTTATTTATTTATCAACAAAAAAAATGTCATCGAAAGGGCGTGCCACTTAATTCGACAACAATGTCGTAGCGTGGCACAATAAAAATAATAAAAATAAAAATAAAAAACAGCATATAAAGTCATACTAATTTAAATTATAAAAAAACACAAATTTGATATTATATTTGATTTATTCTTTAAATAAATATACTCCGTACCGACCATTTTAATGATTTAATTATTTTAAATTGTCAAAATTTAAAGAATTGATTTCTTCAACAATTTTGCTGCGTTTTTCGTTGTTTGTCATGTTTGCTGCAAAATTTAATGGAGAAAATTCAGAAGAATTGCGCTTAGACATTTTAGTCAAAAAATATTACCCAATTGTTTTAAATTTTTCAAAAGTCCTTAAAAAAAGCAAATTTGATTTAAAAGAGATAAATTGAGCAAAAATAAAAATTAAGAGAAAAGAAAAACTATGTTTTTAATTTAATGAGTCATCAAAAGAAAAATTGTATGGTTGAGTAAGAGACAATAGGATAAATTGTCATTAAATGTATTTTTGAACATAATGCCAAACAATAAATTTTAATTATTAATTTGAAATTTCCTTGTTCAAATATGCAAAATAGTAGTCATTTAACTATAGTTAATAGTGAAAGGAACGAATGCGAGAGAGAAAAACAAAAAACATAGAAATGAAAAAAATTCTTAGATTATACCAATAAAAAAGATTTGTTTAGATCTATTGAATAAGTATTGCTTTTATTTTATTTTTAAAACTAAGGGTTATTTTTGTAGTCCTAATTTCTTCATGTAAAACATTCCACATCTTAGTTACCCTATTAACAAATGAGTTCGATGACTTAGAATTTTGATTTTTAGATAATAAATAACATTTTTTCCTATTTGATATTTTAAAGAGATTGTCTGATTTAAGATGTGTATATCCATGTAGGATTCTATGTGCTAAAACGAGATCATAAGTTTTACGACGGTTTTCGAGAGTAGGAAGGTTAAGAAATTCTAATCTTTGTAAATATGGTATATATGGTAATGAACATTTTCTAAGTAAAGATTTTGTAAAGAATTTTTGACATTTTTCAAGTTTGTTAATTTCGGATCTTAGTTGTGGATTCCATGTTTCAGGAGAGTATTCTAGTAAGGGTCTTATATAACTTTTATAGATAGTAAGCCATGTTTTTATAGATTTTGATTTGATTATTTTAAACACAAAATTCATTTTTATATAAGCAGCCCTAATAATTTTTTGTACATGTTCTTGAAATTTAAGTTTATTATCAATTATGATGCCTAGATCGCGTATAGAATCTACTTCATTTATAGTTGTATCAAAAATTTTATATTGATCTTTAGGATTAGTTTTACCAAGATAAATGATATATGTTTTATTAATAGCTATATTTAATTTCCATTTAGTTGCCCATTGTTCAATATTTTTGATAGCATCAGTAAGTATTCTTCTTTCATTTTTAGTTTTGTGTATAACATATACTTTGACATCATCAGCAAAAAGTTTAATTTTTATACCATTTGGGATTATATCAGGTAAATCATTAATATAAATCAGAAATAATAATGGGCCTAACACAGATCCTTGTGGTACACCTGATTTGATATTTCTAGGTTTGGATAACGAGTTGTTTATTTTGACTCTAAAAGTTCTATTGGTAAGAAAAGATGAAATCCAAGTTAAAATCTTTCCTCTTATACCTATTTTATATAATTTATTGATTAAAAGATCATGTGGCACTGAGTCAAATGCTTTCTTGAAGTCTATATATACACAGTCAATATTCTTTTTTCCCATTATTGCATCATACCAGTCTTCTAATGTAGCGATTAGCTGTGTTGTAGTAGATCTATTTTTTATAAATCCATATTGATCATTACTAAATAGATTGTTATCATGTAGAAATTGAACAATGTATTTATTAAGAACCATTTCCATAATTCTGCATAAGGAACATGTTAATGCAATGGGTCTATAGTTTTCAGGATTTGATTTTTCTCCTTTTTTGAATAGTGGCATTATTAATGATTCTTTCCATATCTTTGGTAATATACCTGAATCTAGTGATATTCTGAATATTTCAGAGAGAACAGGAGCTATAGACGGAAGTGCTATCTTTAATATTTTATAATTTATATTGTCAGGTGAAGTACCATTTCTATTTGGTAATTTTTTAATGAAATTGATAATATCAATTATGTCAAAATCAATATCCTCAATAACAGGTATTTGATTGCTATCATTGATATCGTGGTTATATTGCGTATTTGTATTTGAAAAGTTTTCAAGAAAAATATCAGCAAAAATTTCAGACTTATCTATTGATTTCGTTACATATCTATTATTATGGAAAAGCACAGGGATTTCATTATTAGTAAATTTAAATTTTTTAAGATATTTATGAATAGAATTTCTATTTTTAGTAATATAAGCGTTTTGTTTTTTATTATGAAAGTTTCTAGTCTGAATTTTTATATGCAATGATATGCTATCATATAATTCTTTATATTTAATTTTATCAGTTTTAAGTAGCCTATAAATTTCAGCCTTCTTTTTAATAGATGCTTTTAAGTGAGGTGGGTAATCATGTTTAAGATCTTTTTTAGTTATAAGTTTTTCTGGTACATATAAATCAAGAGAAGTTAAGATATTATTTATGAAGTGATTATATTTATCTTCCAAATAATAATTTTGTGCGGATATAATAGGTAAAACAGAGCATAGAAATCTATTTAATAGAAGTGTATTATCTTTATTAAATTTTCTATATTTTATTGGTTTGATTTCTTTTTTAATTACAGGAAATAATAAATCAAAGATTAAAGCATCATGATCAGAGTTAAACAGAGACCCATCAACATATATATTTTGAAATAAATTTGGTTTATTTGTTAAACAAATATCTAAATATGCATCATTTCTAGTGGGACCAGGTGTAGTTGAAGATAAATTCATAGAATTGAAAAAATTGAGAAATAGATCGCCTAAATTGTTTTTACAATATGGAATATTATTGACCCAATTCAAATCCTTAGATCCAAAATTAAGGTCTCCTAATATGATACAGTTGAAAGAAATAAGAGATTCAATTAATTTAAAAAGTTTTTTAGTTTGAATAATGCTAGTATTTGGAGGTCTATATATAAGAATAAAATTTATGCATTTAGAATTTTGAATTTGTAAATGTATTATTTCAGAGTTAAACTTAGAGATAGAATGCTTAAGAAAAAATTTAATGTGCTTTCTAATCAAAACAGCGCAGCCCCCTCCCCTACGATTAGTTCTATTACATAAAACTATATTAAAATTTTCAAGTATATCTAAGCTAAAAATATTTTGCGTTTCTGTTGTAAGCCAAGTTTCAGTTACAAAGAGGATATCTATATCATACGCGCTTAAAATGCAGGAGACATTATCAATTTTATTTTTTAAGGATCGAATGTTTATAAGACATCCTTTTATTTTTTTGTTTAAAAATAAATTTGAATTTTTTTCATGGGAAACAGTCGGTTTAAGAGTATATTTATTTATAGGAGAAGTGAGATGACTTCTTAGTTTTTTGGAAGAGTTTTTTTAAAATTGTCTATCTCACTTCTTAAAATTACATTGGAGGCATAAATAACATAGTCAGCACCGGGGTGCTCACTACGCATTTTAAAACATTGTTTAACAAGATCTGAGCGAGATTTAAGCTCAGCAGCGGTTAGGGACTCCCTAACCCGTAGATTAAAATGTGTGGTTGTATTTATTTTATTATTAATGATATATTTTTTGCCCCTTAGAATTTCCCGAACCGCTGCCTTGCTTGGCATTTTTACTTTTATTGGACGACAAGAATTATTTTTTTTAATACCCATTCGAAAAATAGTGGTTGGCAAACCTATGTCAACTTTGCACATATTAATTACTGCTAAAACCTTGTTCTGATCTTCCTTCATACGTTCCAGAGCATCTTGTTTATTACTTTCTTCCATTCCAGTAATTACTATGCTGTGAAGTCGCTCGTTTTCCTCCAATTGTTGCTGTTGTTTTTGCAAATGAAGTTCAAAATTTCCATAAGAATTTTGTTGTTCATTAAGTAGGTTTGCTGCAATTTTCAGAAGAGAGCCCATTTGTCCAATAATTAATTTCGCCCAATTTGGTGTAGTCTTGTCTTGTTCCATTTCTGTTGAAATTTTGTCAAAATTTAAAGAATTGATTTCTTCAACAATTTTGCTGCGTTTTTCGTTGTTTGTCATGTTTGCTGCAAAATTTAATGGAGAAAATTCAGAAGAATTGCGCTTAGACATTTTAGTCAAAAAATATTACCCAATTGTTTTAAATTTTTCAAATTTTTGGAAACCCTAATTATTGGAAACCCTAATTATTTTAACAAAATATGCACAAATAGCTAGAATTATTGTAACCGTTTATTCGCTATTTACGCAAATAATTCCTTTCCCTCCCAAACAGTTACCCTCTCTAATGTAAAATTGAAACATTAATTATTACACATGGTACTTATTTGAGTAACTTTGGCCTGTAAAAGTTGAACCTAACAATTAATTTTTTGTTTTCTTTTAAAACCCCTTCAGTTTTCGATTTTTATTATCCGTAATTATTAGCTTCCTTCATTTTTTATTCTTTTTTTTTTAATTTTTCTTTTGCTTGACACTCTTTTGACAAATAGGTAAATGTATAATTAAATTACTCAAGTTGGTAATAAATATAACAATTAGAGCTTGAAACTGGTTGGTAACTGTTGTGTCCTTCACTTACATAAATTTATAAAAATTCCCCCCATCGTTAGGTTGACACAGTTGGTTTAGCTTCGGTTTGGGCCAGGGCTACTCGAAATAAAAAAAAGTTTTTTAATCGAAATAAAAAATTCCCTACGAAAGGAAATTTTCCGTTGACTTGGTTTGGGCTCTCTCCACAATAGTTCTAATCCAAGTGCCATCTATTAAATTTTCCTTATTTAAAATAAACTGCGTGTTCTCGAATTTTTAATTTTTCTAAAGTTCTAGTCTAAAGTTTGAACCAAAAAAAAAAGAATTTATTTTATTCGTGACCAGAAATTTTTTTTTATACAAAATTTAATTATTCGTGACATTTTTCTTTTTTGAAGAAACGCCTAACCTATTTAAATAGCCTCATAAATTTAGCTAAAACAATAAACCTTAAATTTTCAGAATTTTCAAAGTTAATTTAAAAAAAAAAGTTTTAAAAAATGGATAATAATTCCTCTGATTGTCTTCTTGCTAGGGACATCATTTTAACAAAATATGCCCAAATCGCTAGAATTATTATGCTTATTTTTAACACTATTCCAGTTATTCTTTTTGTATTTTTATTTATGGATTATAAAAAGTATCGGTTAGCTTTACATGGAAATTTAAAAGTTTGTTTTATTTGATAGAAAAGGTTGGGGGAGGATTTCCCTGTATATCACCTCTATAGTCAGTCTATCATGGAGTCATACCTTGGAATTAGCTTGTTAGTTTTATCATCGACAAAATCGGCTTGACGAGGATAATTAACATAACCTTGTCCACCCCAGTTTTAATTTTACGGAAAATTTTGGTTGAGAGGTAGATGAGTCTTTGAATGAGTCTCTGTAGTGTTTGGAATTATTTTTGACTCGGCAACAGAGGTCGGTCGGAAATCGGAACTGTCGGAACTCGGAAATGGGCCGAAAGTCGGAAATCGGAAACCGGACTAAATTTTCGGAAATCGGAATTCCGACTAATTTCTGCTCGTCAACAAATTTGACTCATCTTCCTTTAGTAGATCCCACTCTTATCCCTCTAAATCAACAGTAATCCGTTCTAGTAATTTTTTATATTTAGCTTATTTATGTATTTATTGTGCTAAGTTCAATGAATATTATTGCTGGGTATTTTCTTGTTGAATTTCGCCATATTGTAAGAAAAATTTTTATTTTTCCGATGGAGATTAATCGAAATTCCTTTCAAGTTTTTAACAATTTCCGATCCAAACGGAACAAATCCCTGTTCAATGCTTTGTCCCCTCTGGTATTCCTTATTATCTAGAGGCTGTTTTGGCTTTGTTTTTTCGTGTTCCATGCCTCTTCTGCATTTTTGCGCGGTATTGGAACGTTGGAGAGCTACTAAATTGGCTAGAAAATATGAAAATGAAGATAGGAAATTTGGAATTTTTGTTGTGATTATAGTTGTGAGTTGATTAATATTTTTATTTTTTTGAGAGGAATTTGGGAATAATCTAAAGGAATTTTGAGGAGGAATCATTATGAGTGTTCTTTCTTTTAATAGAATAGAAAAAACCCAATAGACCTAGACCTCTATCTTATGCAGGGAGGTTCTGGACTGAACCAAAGAACCGAGGACATTTCGGTTCGGTTACGGATATCCGAGGATTTTCCATGAACCGACAGCCATAGCCTTTCGCAATTAAAAAGTCGTAAGAATGAAGCAAGAAATAAAGAGGAAGGCGGAAGAAGAAAAATCCAAAAGAGTGGGAAATCGGTGAGAAATGAAGTAGAAAAGACCCCATGCCTTGAAAAGCCTGGCAATGATGCCCAGAAGGGCACTATGGTGTATTGAGAAATTATAACACCCCCCTTTGTTGTCTTTTTAGTTTTTCTGGGTTCTGATTGTCATAGAACCAAGAATCTAAAGTTAATTTTCCTATTTAGATGACAATTTCCTTACTTTATTTTGCATTTTATGCCTATATTGTTTTGGATGATTATAATATGGAATGGAATAAAATGTTGGCATATAATGCTGTAATTAATTTAAATTAGAATATTTTTTTAATTTTTCCCTCAATATTTAAAGACAGTAACAAACAGAAGCAATTTATTGTCTATTTATCAGACCTATTTTATGCTGTTTATTTTAGCTTTAACTATATTGGGGGATTATTTATTGTTGAGAAAGAATGGAAAAATGAGAAGGATGGTTTTTAGCAAGTTTGTTTTTTGAAAAAAAAATTTAAAAAATTTTTCTATTAAAAATTTAACTCGTTTGAAGACAATTCACCGAAAAAATGGGGCAAGGACTTAATTTAAAGGCCTTAGGTTTTTGACTAAGCTCTAGAAAATTAAAAAATGATCAGGCTCTAAACATGAGAAAGATCTGTTGGAATTCCACTTGCCAAAAATTTTGATGAAAATTTTTGATTTCCGGGGCATTCCTTCTCTCTGTCAATTAGGCTTATTCACCGAAAAAGACAATACACCGAAGAAGACAATTCACCGAAAAACATTTTTTTGACCTAGACTTGATGAAAAATACAAGCCCAAGGGTTTCCATTTAGAAAATTGTTTTGTCCTTCTTATAGTACCCAAAAAATAATTTAAAAAATGTTTTAGTAGCAACCAACAATTAAATAACAACGGCTACAGTTTAGCAGAGAATTATCAATTCCACGAGAATTTATTAGCTATACGTTTTATTCTTCCATTAGATATAGCTTATGGATTAACTAATTCGATATATTTTGGTTTAGTAATTATTCTACGTTCATTTCAACCTGTTTTGCCGTTTAGTGTATTTTTGGCTAATTATAATTTAATTACTGTTGTAAGTTTTAAATATAAGGGGAAAGGGACAATTCACCGAAAAGGACAATTCACCGAAAAAGACAATTCACCGAATAAGACAATTCACTGAATAAGACAATTCACCGAAATTTTTTCTTTTCAGCTTCAGCTTGTTTATATTTCCACAGCTTTTGTTTTCTTTAGACGCTATATAAATTTTAATAGAAGTGGAAGACAGAATCATTTAACTTCAATACAACCAACTGATCAGCTTGGGAAAAAATATTTTGAACAATTAAATTTACAATGGAATTAATTAATTTTTTGATTTTTCTAAATTAATTTTTCGATATTATGTATATTTTTATAAGATAAATAGTTATTATGACTGTACTTAAAAGAAACTGAAACAGTAAAAAATTGAAACAACATTTACTCTCGTACCGTTTTTGAAATTCCTTTTTGTCTTTCTCTACCCGTTGTACCTTTTTGTCTTAATTTAGCCGTTGTACCCTTTTGTCGGATATGTGACAGTGTTCCATTTTGTCTGTAGGTAGAAAGAGAAGGAGAAGAATTTCCCTGTACCAAATGTCGGAAATATTTCAACAATTTTTCCAAAATAAAATTATTGGCATTGTGTTTTTGTATTTAAAAATAAAAAGGTAGTTTGAGTATCAATCAAAAAAATTTTTTTCTTTTCATCTTTCCAGAAAAATCAAAAATTTCGCGAGACTCAAAAGGTTAAACTCTATTGTCCATACCGCGCTTTTGCTTTTTAAAAGCTACCCACGCGGTCTTTTTTCTTTTTTTAATTTTAATTTTTTAAATTTTTTCTTAGATTTTTTTTTAGATTTTTCTTAGATTTTATCAGTTAAAGAAACATGGGAGCCTTTATTTGTAACAACTGCAACGAATCTTTAAATAAATTCCAACAAATAAAAAAACATTTGATAAAATGTAAAAATTATTTATTTACTTGTATTGATTGTCAACAAATAATTAAATATAAAAATGTTCGTTCACATTTAAATTGTGTTGGTGGAAGAGAAAAACAAGTTGGGATTGTTAATTATATTGCTATGGCTAATAAACAGGACAACAAGGTTTTTTTAAATATTAGGGTAATCATGGGGGATTTGGAGGGAATAGGAGAGAAGCCAAAATTTCGTTTTTGTTTTTTCCCGAAATTTCGTTTTTCCTTCATTTCGTTTTATTTTTCGGGTTTCGATAACTTTGGTGACTAGAAAATAAATGCTATTCCAGAACTATTCACAGGGTGAATAAAAAATTGACAAATGTCCGCAAATCTTTTTTGCGGACATATTTATAGAATAATCAAATTGGGAAAATTCCGTCATATGTTCCTTAATTCGATTCGGACAAATATTGTTATTTGAAAGAGCTCGTCGAGCTGAATGAAAGACACCAAGATTAAACCCGGTTCTCAATTGTGGGTTGAGTTATGGTCCCATAATGGTCAAAAACGTAAAGAGTGACCAGAATGTTCTGAATTGGCGTATGGGACAAATAACGGAATTTTGCCTCGAGTTTTTTTATTTTTTCTTTACTAAAAAAATTTTTTCACAGAATGATATTATGGAGCAATCTTCCTCTCAACAAATGGACATTTCCGTTACTTCAATGGATACTTCCACCAATAATGACAAAAAACCTGATCGTATGGAACAACTTTTGAAGGAAATTGAGGATGAAGTTGGACAAAATGATGAACAAAAGCTGGACAAGAAAAAAGGTTTCTTTTGTTAATTTTATTTTTAAGAATTAGACATGGGGGTAGATATCTCTTTAGTAAGTCTCTTTATAGATATCTCTTTAAGTAAGTCCATTTTTCTAAGCTTGGATAATTAAGAAAATTTTTTGTAGAAAATTATTTTCAATTTCCATCCAAATTACTCATTGTTCACGGGTATGCTCCTTAATTTTTGCCTGGGACCGAAATTCTGTTTTTGACATAACCGAAATTTCCAGCTTTTTGCTAGTTTCAAAATTAGAATTTTTTATTATTTAGATAAACCAAAACGTCGAATACACAAATCTTCACCAATTAATCCAACCAAATTAAAATCAAAAGCTAGACGTAAACTTCTTCAAGTAATTCCAGAAACACCCGAAAAGTCACAAAATAAAGAAGCAGAAGATTCTTTTGAAGTTGTTAAACAAACACCTTTGAGTAAAATATCTTCAGGTTTTTTTTTTTTTGATTATTTTTAAATTCTTGTTAGGCTTCACTCACCCAATATAGACCGGGATTCTTTTTTGTTATATTTTCTGTCCCGAGTTGCATGCGATTTTTATGTAAACAATACCTCCACTCAGGCCGTAGCAAGGATTTTTTTTCGAGGAAAAAATTTTTTTGGGGGAAAAAGTCACCCCTGGCTACGGGCCTGTCTCCGCTTTATGATATACCTCATTATAAAGATATGATTTTTTAGTCCCAAGGGGGTGTCCATAAGTAATGTCTATAATCCTTTAATTTCACTTTGAAGACGTTTTCATATAAAATTAATTTTTTTATTTTTAAAGAAAATACTTCATTAGCTTCAAAATTATCAGAATTATTATTAAAAGAAGAATCTAGATTAGAAAAATCACAACAACGAAAAAGAAAATTAAATTTTTCAAAAGAAGAGGGAAATGAAAACAAAATAATAACAAATAGAGAAATTTTGGAACAATGTATAAAAAATAAAAATTTGGGGGAAGATGAGGATTTGACAAAGCCTAGTAGTTCAACAACAAATAACAGGTTTTTTCAACTTTTATAATATTGTTAGGGTTGGGGATGTTACTCGAAACATTGCCATTCTTGATCTTAAATCCTAAACCTGATCTGAAGAAAATTTGGTAATATTGAACCGGGCAGGTCCCTTTTTTCCTCCTCAATTTTTCCCCTATATTTTTGCAAAATGGTCAGACTTTTTGCTTTCTTTCATCTAAATTGCCTTTTTAATTTTTGCCTACAAGTAAACAAAAATGATTATTTAATTCCTTTTTGGATGGAAGAAAGCAAAAAGTCTGACCATTTTGCAAAAATATAGAAGAATTGGGGAGGAAAAAAGAGGTCTGTCCGGTAAAAATATTACTGTAAATTTAGAAACATCGATCAGACACACATGGTTCTTGAGATGATGCGCCAAAATTTTTGGTTTTCGTTTGATTACGAACTGTCTCTATCCCCAAATAGTTTTCTCAAATTCCTTGTTTATACACTTACTATTCATATTCGACTGAAATTTTTGGCGCACATCCCATTTTAGCTTCAAAAATGTCTGGCGGTGATTTGTCTCTCTACAAAAATTTTGAAAATTAAAAAAGAAATTTTTTAATAATTTTTTTAAGAAAGCGTCATTTAACACCTTCAGAAATTAGTTTTACAAATAATCTTAAACAATTATCAATAGCTACTAAAAAGCCTCGTCGTCGCCTATTTTCTTCACATTCATCTTCAAATAATTCAATTAGTTTTCCTGGGCAGAAAAATGATTAAATTTTTAAAAATTTTTTTTTATATTTTTTATTTCAATATTTTACATATCCGTTAGGGTAGTTCAAGACTTTTTAACCCCAAAAAATTTTTTTTCAGTTAGTTTTTCTAATCCAAACCAATTTTTACCAAAAAAAAATTAAGAGAAAAAATCAATTATTTTATTTTAATTTCCCCAATGAAAAAAAATTAACAAAAAGCTTTGAAAAATATTTTTTAATAATCTTAAATTGGGTTTAAACGTGGTTTTTTGAACTATCCTTAGTCTTGGTGATAATAAAAAAAATATAAATTTATTTTTTATTTTTTAAATGAAAGAGTTAAAGCTACTCGATATTATTTTTTAAAGTTTTTCTAATTTAATACTAGAGAGAGACACATAAATATAGGTTAATCTAACCGAAAATCTGTAACTCCTTATTTTTTCTATCCATAATATTTTTGTCAGAACAGGGCTGTCCGCAAACGAAAAAAATTTTCCCGCAGCCGGAAGCCAAAAACCGCTCAATCCACAATTGCGGGCAGCCCTGGTCATGAACCATAGCTGTGCCAAAATTTCATGTTTTGGCTCGTTCCGTGTTGTCTCTACCTTCGAATAGTTTTTTGGATAACAAATAACTGGGTGTCTAATAATTTTTTCAGAAAATTTTTTTCAGATATTTTAATAAAAAATTTTTTTAAAGAAAAAAATGTTTACAAAGCATCGTTTTCAAATTAAAAATAGTTCAAAACTTAAATATTCTGAAAGGTTTTTTAATTTATTTTTTTTAATAATTTTTTAATTTAAGTAAATTATTATTCCCCGAATTTATTTCCAATTGCTTCAACAAACAACAACTTGTAAAATTAAAAGTTCAATTTACTTATGGATCTAATGCCGTAATTTATTTATTAGAAAAAGAGCCAATGATTTTTCAAGATGGTGCTGATAAAGTAAATTTTTTTCCTTCAGGTTTTATTTTTTTTTGAAAATTCTTTAAAATTTTTGAAGGTTTTTTTAATTCAATAGCTTTATTAATTATAATTTTTTTAAAAGTTTCTTTGGTTAATAAATAGATAATAAATTTGGTTAATAAATAGACTAGCAAATTTGGTTAATAAATAGACTAGCAAACTTTTCACGTCTGTACTAAATTAAATTTTAAACCCATAATTTCGATAAACTACAGCATTCAATAATATATATTTTGTTTATTGGAATAGATCTCTTATTTAATTAAAGTAACCTGGTAATCACTTTTGTATTTGGGCAAACTAACTATTTTTGTAAATATTTTTTGAAGCAATTTTTATTTTTTATGTTTAAACTTTAATTAAATTTTAGGGATTTTTGATGGATTTTTCTGGCCTTCAAAAAAATTTTTCTTTTTCCCAATAAATACATTTAAAATTTTTATTTTTAAGTTTATTTTCTGTGGTCTTTTCCAACAATATTTCCAATTTTATTTATTCAACATTCAACTTTTGGATTTTTAAAAAAAGGTGCTGATTTAATGATCCCTGGAATTGAATTAATTAATCAATTTCCAAATTTTGAACAAAATTGGCCTGTTGGGATTTCTACAATTTGTAAAAATAAAGAAGGGAATGGATATACTATTTGTGGGCCTTTAGCTGTTGGAAAAGTTTTGTTTTCTTCTGATGAGTTGAAAGAAAAAATTGAAACGGGGCAAAAAGGAAAAGGTTTTTCTTAATTTTAAAAATTTAAAAAAAAAATTAAAAAAAAATTCGAGTTTTTTGAAATTTTATTTACTTAATTCCTAAGGCTGTTAGTAGGCGGCTTGGTGTAAAGGTTAACACATCAGTCCGGTTACTGAAGATGCTGGTTTGCTCGCAGCCGCCGATTAACCGTTTACACTAGCTTAAGGAATAAAATAGCTTAAAAATTTCTGAAAAAATTTTTTCCTCGTTTTTAGATATTCTAAAATAGAAAAAAATATTTTTATAATTTTTTAAAATTTATTTTTAAATATTATTAAGTGTCCAAATTCCAATTTATCTTTTTTATCTTCTTTAAAAGTTTTCATTTCTTAGGTGTCGAAATTTTACACATTTTTGGTGATTTTCTTTGGTATATTTTTTAAATATTTATTTTGGTCTACTTTCCTTTTATGTCTCATAAAAGTTCAAAGGTCTATATATTTTTCAAAAACAACCCCTCTTTGATAGGAGAAGTTAATTATTTTTGCGGACAAAACTTGCGGACTTTTTTAGACATGAAGAAAAAGGGCCATTTTGTAGTTTAAAAAATAATAATTTTTTAAAAGGGAATCTGGTTCAAGACGTTCATTTCCTCAATTTATGTCAGATTGTGTACATGCTGCTTTAAATCCACAAACTTCTCAAAATGATGAGACTGATAATTTGGTTATTTATTTTTAATAAAATTTGATTGTTAAAAACAATATAACGGGGGAATTAGAGAAAAAAGGAAGAGGAGGGTAAAGTTCAAACTTGTCTAAATTTCTTTTTATCTAAAACTATCAACTCTCACTTGTACGACAACTCATGAAAAAAATTGACGTTAATGGTTTAAGTGTCGTTGTTCGCTGTATGGGTTGAAACACCAACTTTGGAGTTATTTTTTTTTGGTTAGAAAATTTGTCATTCATGTTTGTGAGTGACAAGTAAGTGTGATAAGTGAGATTTGACTGTCCAATATGTGAATATCCAGGGATCCCCCCACCCCGAAATAAGGAAAGATTGGGTAAGTAAAATTTTTTGTCTATAACCTTCAAAATAAAAAAAATTTTTTAAGTATATGTCACTTTGGAATTTTATGGGAAAATCTATACTTAAAGATGATGAGCAATTAATAAATTTAAACACGGAAAATATATCCTCAAAATTAAAGAATGAAGCAGAAGAATTGCTAAAAATTGAAGAGTCCTCGTTAACTAGTGAAGAAATGGATAATTTGGTTTGTTTAATTTTTTAAAAATAAACGTGACCGGACAATCCGTCAGTGGACAATCCGGCAGTGGAAAATCCGTCAGTGGACAATCCGTCAGTGGTCGGACAATCGGTCAGAGGACAATCCGTCAGTGAGCAAATTCGTAATTCCTACCTATACTCAAACTATCGCAGCCAAAAATTTTCATTTAATCATGTGGGGGATTATAAGAGGTATCGAAAATATGTAGATTAATGAGGAAATCGGCAGATTTAGCTGGATTAAAAGCAATCCAGTGGGCAATGTGATTGAATTACGCGAATGTCGATGGCTTTAGAAGGATATCGGGGATTTGGATGGATTAGATTTACGTGATTAACGTGTGGATTTGGTAAATATTTGGTAAATATTGTAGAATTTGGGTAAATATCGTGTGATCATGGAACTCGATGAATAAGAGAGATTGTTTTTAGAAGGATATCATGGAACAACCGCTAAATCCTCTTAACCAGCCTATATCCGCTGATATCCCCTTTTATCACGAAATCCATCTTAATCCCCCAAATTCCCCGTTAACCACCATAATACTACAAATCTATGGGTGGGAATTATGAATTTGTTCACTGACGGATTGTCCACTGACCGATTGTCTGACTACTGACGCATTGTCCACTGACGGATTTTCCACCGCCGGATTGTCCACTGACGGATTGTCCGGGAGCCAAAATAAATTCCATTGGTTTTGGGGTATTACACTTTGGGAAACGGGAATATTGTCTGTGTGTATAGGCTGGACGTGGCTGGAATTTCTGTCCGCAATCTTAAAAAAAGTCCGCAAAAATGATGCGGATTTTAGGAAATCTAAAATTTTTCAAAAAAATTCAACAAATTTTTATTGTTACCAATTAAATGAATATATAGGGTTATAAGAAAAAAATAAAAAAATTATCTCTTTTTTTTTGTTCGAATAATTTAAAAATTTTTATTCGTTGAAAATTTTTGCCTTTAACAAGGGAACATTCTTTACTGCCACCACGAATTCGGTATTTTTTTGGTACCATTCGATAGAGGACTCTCGATTTACTATTGTTGTATGCGAGTTTTCTTGCAAAATTAGTTAGGGCCGAGTTATGGCCGTTTAAAGTTAGACCGCTAGAGTCTGGATTTATATTATATATATATAATTCGTGGTGACAGTAAAGAATGTTCCCTTGTAAGAAAAATGGTTTTTGCGGACTTTTTAAAAACATTTCTTTATAAATAATTTTTAAATTAATTTTTTATTAATTAACTTATTTTTTCCCCAGCTTTTCAATATTTTCTTCTCTGCAATAAAATATCAATTAACACCGGCAAGTAAATTTCCATTTGATGCTGGCCAATTTTATGCAAATTATATAATTAAAAATATACCGGTTGGGAAAAAATTGGAAATTAAAAAGACGAGGTTTTTTTCTATTTTTATTTTAAAATTAATTTTTTTTAAATTTAGTTATAAAAAATTTACAACATTTTTAGAAGAAATTAATAATAATGAAAATGGATGGGTAGTTAAAGTTAAAACAATCAAAAGTATTAATTTTATTGAAAATGTAATTTAAATTTTATTTAATCTTATAAGTTGTTGATATGGTGTAGTGGGTAGAGCTCCCGATTTTTGTTATTGTGGGTGTGGGTTCGATGCCTTTCGGTGGAAAAACCTTTTTAGTTGAATATTTTCGTTCACCTTTTCCAAAAAAAAAAAATTTTTTAATGCCACTAAATTTTTTTTAATTTTTTTAAAGATAAATTTTGATCACCCATATGTTCAAAATGCTTTACCTTTTGACGAAGATTTTTCAAATTCTGATTTAAAACATTTACCGTCCCAAACATCAATAAATATTTATGAACAAATGTTTTCTTTAACAGAACAAGTTATGCCTATTTTTAGAAGTAGAGGACATCGAAGAGGTGATTTGGTTAATATTCAAGAAATTCGTTCAATTCTTTTAGAATATGCAAAAGAAAAGGTTTGTGATTAATTAAATGCATTTTAGTTGGTGGATTTAAGATTCCTCCCCGGGGCTGGTCATTTTTGGGCTTTTTGGATTTTTACTGGGACTGTAAAACAGTAAGCCTTATTCTCATAGATCCGAATTTTGCTTCTATTTTTGTTCAGGTTTATACAAATTTTCTTCCTTAGGAAAACAATCGAGAATTAAGGTGAAAAATCCGCAAAAATGGGAAAGTCCGCAAATTTTGTCCGCAAAAATTTAAAATTAATTTTAGAATTTAATTTTAAATGATGGAAAAGATATTAATTTGGACGATGATACACTCCAAATGGTTGTAAAATATTTTTTGCCTGAAGCATTTCCAGTAAAAACACTTATACAAAAACTATGTGAAGCTATGACAAAGGCTGTACTTGTAAAAACAGCGGGAGGAAGAGAATTAATTTATAGAGGGAAAGTGCCTAATATTGAATTTAAGGTTAGATTTTTTAAGAATTAATTTTCTAAAAGATTAAAAACCTCTTTATAAGATACCTTCTTTGGGCAGAAAAATCGTACCTTATAATGAGATGTTCATTAAATAGAGGGTAAACCTCATTATAAGAGACACCTCATATTAGACACGCAACTCAAGTTAAGCTATCGACAATACCCTCTATTCAAGAGACCTCATTATAAAGTACCCTCTATTTAAAGACCACCTCTTTATAAGAGACAATTTTTAAGCCGCAAAGGAGTTCCTATACCGAAGTTTTTTTACCATCTTTCAATTAAAAAAAATTTTTTAAGATAGAAAAACGTAGTGGAAATAAAATTGTAACGCTAGTTAATAACCTCGCTGCCTTTGGTATTGAAGCAAAGGATATTGCAAAAGAAATTAAAGGAACTGGAACGTCGATATTTCCAAATGTTTTAGGCTGTGAAGGACCTCAATTGTTAATTCAAGGAAATGAGGTTTTAAATTTTTTATTTTTAGAAAGTTTTGACGGGGAGAGACGTCGACTTTTACCTTAAACTTTTGCAAAAATAGGTCTGTATTTAAAAAAACTTTATTGTTGAATGAATCTTAGGCTTACTTTCCTAAAATTATTTTCAAGTTGGAAAAATTTGGGTTGGGTTTCTGATAATTTCACAATATCGGGTAGCCCAACCCATTCCTTGTTGTCGAGTTACCCGATTAGTTGTCGAGTTACCCGATTATTGGTTCTATGATAGTTTGGACGTCCCGAAAATATGTAATAGGAAACAATTCCCTTCCAAAATCTTCTTTTAAAATTTAATTTTAAAGGTAAATGAAGTTACCAGACTGCTTGTTGATACGGGAATTACCAAGAAATTTATCAAAGGAATTGATTTGGGTGTTAAAGAGAAGAAGAAAAAATAGAAACAAAATTTTATTGATTTTTTGGTATAATTAAAAATTTTTGCAAAAAATGATAAAAATAATATTCGGGTAGTTTTGATATTTTTAATAAAATAAAAAGAAACGATTTAAAAATATAATTGAAAATATCTATAATATAAAAAAGGAATTTTTTAACGTAGAAAAATGGAGGAGAAAAATGAATTTATGAATATTTGCGGACTCCGCAAAGAAAGTCCGCAAAAAAACAAAAAAATAAAGCATTATTTGAAGAAACAAAAATAAATTTTCTAAAGAAACTTGAATAAAAAAATCAAAAGAAAAAAATTTTTTAGAAAAAATTGCAATGTCATTTTGGGCATAAGGACGTATAAAAATGTGAAAAAACAAAACGAAGGAAAAAAACCTCAAAATTCAAGGGTTGTCATTTAAATTTAAAACAATTGATTTTTTTGAGTTATCATCATCAACACAATGTTCATTAACAACAATCTGAAAAAATAAAAAATTTTTGATTTTTGCGGACAAAAAATTTCTTGCTGATAAAATTTGCAGATTTTTCGAACATTTCAAAAATTTGTAAGGAAATTTTAAGAAAAATTTTAATTTAAAAAAATGTAAAAAATCCGCAAAGTTTTGTCCGCAAAAATTATTGCGGACATATTTTTTGTCCGCAAAAAATTATTTTCAAAAAATAATTTTCCGAAAATAATTTTAAAAAACAACTAAAACTAACGGTAATTTTCTTTGGTGGCGAGTCATTACAAGTTGTTGTAGAATTATTATTTTGTGTAGATGAATGTTTTCTACGTCTATTTCCAACAAAAATGCCATCCTCCTCTTCCTCATTACCTCCATTTTGTTGTTTATTTATTGGAAAAGAATTTCTATAAGAATTTGTTTGTTGTCCATTAAAAGAAGAATTTAATGCAGACATTGATGTTGACCCACCAGTTAATATACGTAACCAATTTGGTTCGTTTCCAATAGATAAAAGTATACGTTCAAAACGATGGGAAGATGATGAACCAGACAACAATTGTTTTTGTTTTTTATGTCTAGAAAAAGTAGGGAATTTTCTGTGGTATATAAAGTGAGGTTTGGCAAAGGAAAACATTTGCGGAGATTAACAAAAAAGTTTTGAAACGCGAAAAAAATATTGGAAAGTATTGAAAATAGAAAATTACAAAAATGTCGGGGGGATAGGATTTCTAACCTCTACTACCAATAAAACATTTTCTCCACAAAATGTATCAGGGATGGGTTGGATTACCGAATACTCAACCCACGACCTTTTTCAACTCGAACCCCGACCCAAAGAAAAATTTGAAGATCCGACTTCAAATTCCTGAATTTATCCCTGAATTATTCAATCCTGAATTTATTAGGTATCCGCAAATGCCCTCTCCTCAAAATTTTCCCCTTTAAATAAAAAAAACAAACCTTTCGTGAATATTTAATATCAACATATCAATAACAAATTTTTCATACAAATAAGAAAGCACAGAACTTAACAAGGCCAAAGTTAGAATAAATAAACGATCTTCAATATATGGAATTGGGTCTAAAAAAGAAATTAAAAAATAAAAAAATTATTTTAAAAAATTAAAAAAAAAACCAAATTCTAGCCATTCAATAATAATTTGAGGTGGTTCTATACAAATAATTAAAGAACATATTCCAACAGCAAACAGAGAAAGGCACAAAGGTTTGTTACTTTAAAAATAAGAAAATTTTTGAGGAAATTTTTGAAAACTTTTTTTTTGGAAAATTTTCAAAAAAATTAAAAAATTTTTGTCCGCAAAATTCTTGCGGACAAAAATTTTTAGAGAAAAATTTTCTAAAGTTTTTTAATTAAAAAATTCTTTAATTTAAAAAACAAACCTAAAAATAGCTCTTCTATAAGGAAATCCTTTACTATAAATAATTGCTAAAGTAATATATTGAAACATTGAAACACAAAAAACAGCTGTTCCTTGCATTGAACGTCTATCATCTGGTTCTGGTCCAGCTGGGGTTGCATAAGGAATAAACCTTTTTTAATTTAAATATTTAATAAAATATTTATAAAATTTGGCGAAAAAATTTCTTTTAATTGAAAAAATTTTTTGTCCGCAAAATTTTTGCGGACAAAAATTTTTAAAAATAAATTCTTAAAATATCCTTAAACGGTAGCTTATACTTTCTATGTAAATTTTATTTAAAATTTTAAAATTAAAATTTAAAACAAACCATGGTTGCATACTTGTATAAATAAAAGTAAAAACCTACAAAATTATCAATTAAATTTATTTTTCAAAAATTAAATTTTAATTACTTGAAAGAAGGAAATAATTGTTAATTGCCCAATAACAGAAAATATAGAAGCCAAAGATAATAATCGAGTTGGTGGAGGTATTTTTGCTAAACGTTCACAAGCTGGAGTGTAACCAAAAAAGAGAGAAACAAGTGTTACAAGCGCCAAGTCGATATAAAGAAACTTGAAAGACAAAAATTAATTTTTTTAAATCTACTTGACTAAAAAATCTGGAAAGCATCGAAAATACCAAAACCCTTCAACTGCATTTGGCATTTCGACGGCTTTTGTGAGGCTTGGTATATTGAAGTTTTGATCTTATGCAAGAAAGAAAAAAGCTTATCTTATATGGGAAGCTTAGGGAGCTACCATCCACTTAATGGCCACCTAACTTTTTAAAAATCGCACCTTAACCATAGGTGAGGCTAGTATTAGAAGGTATCTTATAATGAGTTTATTGATAAATGTGAAAAACCTGTAAATCAGTCAAATTAGTATTTAACCAATAAAGCTGCATTATTGTAACAAATTGTGTCAAAGAATATCCAGCCATATATTTAAAAACTCCAAATGAAGTAACCAAAGCTGCTCTTCCTTCACGAATCACAGTTGGAACACAACGAATATCTGGCGTTTTAGAAGTAAAAGGAGCAGCAATTGAAGCTTCTGCTTCGGATAAAGAAATTCCTGCATGGGCAGCCTGAAAATTATTTAAAAAATTCATTTGAAGTCAATAAAAGTATGGAAATACTAAAAAAATTTTGTGGACTTTTTAGTTTGTGGATAGACTTTTATGTTTGCGGACTTTTTTATTATTTGCGGACATTTATTTTTTTGCAGACTTTTCCATTAACTTTCTTTCGAATTCTTTCCTCTCTATTTCCGAGGAAGATTTTAAAAATAAAAAAGAATACCCTCAAAAATATATACAAATTTACTTTTAAGGCAGCACAATCATTAGCTCCATCTCCACACATTGCCACTGTATATCCAACATCTTGAAGTTGATTAACCAACTTTTGAAAAAAAATAATGTCTTTAAAATAATAAATAAACCAATTGTTTTTGATCAGGTGACATTCTTGCATAAACATCACAAACACAAATTAACTGCTCCAATATTTCTGGATATTCTTCACATATAACACCTAAAAATAAAAAATTTTTAGAAAAATTTTTGAAAAATTCTCCCACAAAAATTTATAAAAAATTAAAAAAACTAAAAAACAAACTTAGAGTTGGACCAGAAATTGCCAAATGATATGAAGACTCTGCACTTTTTGCTGGTTGTTGATTTTGTTCATAACAACAAGAGAAAGTGTCCTCTTCAAGTTCCAACTGTTAAAAAAAATTTTTTTTCAATTTAAAAAATATTTTCAACTCACAACTTCATCAGAAGAACTAACAGATTGTTTTAATACTAAATGTGTTCTTCCATCTCTACATTTAGTATCCCCAGCTTCCAACAAAAAAGATCTTTTATTTGGGCGTATAATTCCACATTCACGTGCTACAGACATTGCTTAAAATTAAAAAAATTTTTTGAATTTTTTTGAAAAAAATACCAGTAAGTATATTATCTCCAGTAATCATTATTGTTCGAATATTTGCTCTAAAATAAAAAAAAATTTTTCTTTTTATAAAAACACCAACCTATTTAATTGATTAATAACTCCAATAGTTTGCGGCTTCAATCTATTTTCCATAACAATTAATCCCAACATAACCAAATCGCATTCCAAATGTTCACGTTTAGCTTTGTGTGCTTTTACATAATTTAAATTAAGGCGACGAGAAGCAACGGCAATTAGACGATAACCGCTTTAAAAATAATTAAAAAATTAAAAATCATTTTTATATATGCTTTTAGGGCTGAAAAACTTATGATTAAAGAGTATCCTAAATAAGGGTGTAGCTTAAAAATATCTTAAAAAAGTTCTACAAAGGTGAGAACGCTTAACCAACACCCACAGACCAAACTAAACTTTTTAAAAAAAGTAAGAATTTCTAAAGGGCATCTAAAATTGAGGTTTCGACTCGATAAATAAATTAAAAAAAAAACAAAACTGTTGAGCATAATTATCAACAAAAGATTGATATCCATAAGGCAACGTTTCCGGAAGGCATAAAGAAGCTATTTTTTCTGGAGCACCTTTGCAATACAAATGATGGATATGTGATTCATCACTTAAATTGTGAACAAGAACAGACATTCTTTGAAGGTGAGAACTTGAAAAAAATTAATCTTTATATCTTTCAAAATTTAGAAGGTCACAAATTTGATTCCTACCCAATTAGTTCACTCCCTGTTTTAAAAATTTTTCCTAACTGCCTAAAAATAAGTTTGATTCATACTTAAAATGTTTTATTGAATTATTAAACTTCTTAACAAACCTAAAGGTAAATTGTCGGATTACAGCAAGTTCAACTTCAGATTCCACAGAAGAATGTAATGGAGGTGAACGAATAACTGTTGGCTAGAGAAAAAATTTTTAAATTAAAAAAAAATTAAATAAAAATAAACCTGTAAAATATCAAATTGTGCAGTTTCATCACCAATCCTTTCTGACGCCTCATCCATAATCCAACCAGTCTTACGAAATAAAACCAAATCAAGAGGGTCACCATTTAATACTTTATCAATCCTAAAACAGAAAATAATATTCTTAAGTCAACAAAAAATAGTTAGAATACAATACATCTTTAAAAAATAAGGATACTAAACCAAATGTTTACCTACGGGTAATATTAGAACTATGCGACACCGCTGACTTGGACCCAGTTATACCTATGCGGTTGTTCAAACATTGATTTCTCTTTCCTCTTTATAAAACGTCTAACCCCCGCCTAAACGTTTTAAGTGTGTCAAATCATTCTTATAAGAAAACAACCGCAAAACTTAACATTTCTTTAAATTTAAGGATGCATTTTATAGGGAAGTCCGAGCTTTTAAAAAAATTAAAATCTTTTACCGTGTTAAACTATGGCATGTAGCCACAGCTTTAAGTAATTCACCATTTTCTGGCAATTCATCAGTACAAAAATCGTGCAATTCATTTCCAAATTCAGGCAAATCCTTACGTGGAAATATTGCTCGAAAACAATTAAAATCGAGACCATCTTCAGTAAGTGTGCCAGTTTTGTCAAAACATACCTTTTTTAGAAAAAAATTTTTTTAGGGAGTATTGCACTTTAACAAAGTCCAAAATTATTTTAAAACCGGTGAATTTCTCCACGCCTAGAAAAGTAGTGATGCCTTATGGAAGTGGGAACAGTTCAAGTTATAGAAAGGAGGCTTCATGTTTCATCCCTAGTTAAGAAGTTTAAATAGGAGCAATTCTATTTAACTTGCTTCAATTAAAAAATTTTTTTAGAGAAATTTACCGTATTAATAGCTCCACAAGTGTTTATAGTAGATGGCGAAATACAAAAAATTTGTTTTGCACGTAAACGCATTTGTGCAGCAAATATACCAATACTCATAGCCGCTAGAAATTTTTTTACAATTTAAAAAAATTAAAAAAAAAACCTGGAAGTGCTGGAGGAACAACAATTGTAATTATATCCAATGAACGAATAATAATTTTCCAGGCAGAAGATCCACGTGATATCATTACCAAAATAGTGTAGAGAAAGCCTAGGCCAGCAATACAAGCAAGAAATCCAACAAATTTAAATAAATCCTTTAAAGAATCAATAATAGATTTTAAAAAAATTTCCTACCTTTGTAAAACGAAAATCAACAGGTTTTGGATACATTATAGAACGAACAAGTTGGCCTTTTAAGGTTGAATAAGCTGTTCGAAGAACGACAGCTTGGACATGTTTTCCAGGATAATAACGAGTCTAGAATTTAAAAATAATTTAATTTAACGGGCTTATTATTAGCCAATTCCCAAAAAATAATTTTTGAATTTTAAACTAATTTTTAGGGAAAGAATTTCCAGCTATCAATATATTCAATTGTATAATGGGATATTTAATGAAAAGATCCCCAGCTGCTGGCATCTAAAAAGTTATTAGGAGGTAAAAGTCATCGGCCCAATAGCTTACAAGGCAGTAAAGAACTTAGGACCGAACTTTAAATGCAATGAGCTGAGGTTTCGATTTGTGCTCGGTGACAAATTTTTTACTTAACACAATCCATAAAATTTTCAAAATACTTTGACAAAATATTCAAGAAAAAGAAAAGTATAGTAAAAACCTGCAAAACTTGAGTTCCACAATATAAAATATGCTTGGAATGTTCTTTAAATGAAAATATTTGTGTTTCCCCATGTTCTTCATCCGTTTCTGGCATTGCAACTTTTGTTATAGGCATAGATTCACCGGTTAACATTGCCTCATTTACTTAAATTTAAAATTAAATAAAAAAAATTATTTAAAAACTACCAATAACAGTTCCAGTCATTAAAACAGCATCACATTGAAGAATACAACCACGAGGCGGAATTAATAGAATATCACCATGAACCAACTATAAAATAAATTTTGGATATAGTGTAGTGTACCGGTGGTAAAAGTTCGGGACGTGACATATGTCATTCGATTCGACTCGACGAGCTGAGTCGAATGGTATCACTCGCTACTTTAGGAAATAATTCTGGGCCGAGTTATAGGTCCCGAAAAATTGAAAAACCAAAGGGGGGAGTAAGCTCGATTTTGGGGTGAAAAATTCGAATATGCAAATAATAGCTCATGCGAAAGAGCTCGTCGAGCTGAGTCGAATGACACCAAAATCAGCTTGATCGAACAAGTTGGAGTCGAGATATAGGGCTCGAAATGGTCAAAAACCCACAGGGCGGATTTTAGGGTCAAAAATTCGAAAAGGCATATAATAGCTCATTCGAAAGAGCTCGTCGAGCTGAGTTGAATGACACCAAAATCAGCTTATTGTAAAAGTTTGGACAAAGTTACGATAGAAAAACAAACAACATAAACCTATGGGACGTCGGCGAGGCGCTTGTGCAAAACTCCGCGCTTCGCGCGGAGTTTTGCAGCACGCGCCTCGCGGGGAGTCTACGGGCGCTGGGTCTGGGCTCGTAACATAAACTTATGCCTATTTTAGCTGCGGTCGGCATGTCTGGCTTCCTCCCCAGTAAGAAAAACCTGCACGTAGACCAAAGGTAAGGAGCTAAAACAAATGCTCATAACTTTGTCAAATCAAGTCAGATTTCGTTGATTTTGGTGTCATTCGACTCAGCTCGGCGAGCTCTTTCGCATGAGCTATTATTTACATATTCGAATTTTTCACCCCAAAATCGAGCTTACTCCCCCCTTTGGTTTTTCAATTTTTCGGGACCTATAACTCGACCCAGAATTATTTCCTAAAGTAGGGAGTGATACCATTCGACTCAGCTTGTCGAGACGAATCGAATGACATATGTCACATCCCGAACTTTTACCACCGGTACACTACACTACAGCCTAAATTTTAAAAAAGTAAAATTATTGTAGAAGAGGATCGAATTTTAGAAATTTATGTTAGGGAAGGAAGAAAAAAATAAAGGGAAGGTAGAGGGAAAAGGAGGCTATCCGCAACAACAGATCAGGTTTTTTTGTACTTGTGGATTGCGGTAGCAAGCTTTAAAACAAATTCTTTTCACAATTGCTGACAGTCCTGGTAGTCATCAAAAAATCCTACTTGTTTTTATTTCGACCCAAATCTGAAACATGATTGACAGAATATTGCCTCAAAACCCGAAAAAAACTCTACCCATCTTATTCCTAATATTTACAAAAAATATGACAAGAAAAATTTAAATAACTAAAATCATTACATTAGCACTAGAAATTTCTTCCACTTTCCCACCATTCCGCAACACTTGTACTTGCTCGTCTGTATGTACCATACTTCTAAAAAAATTAAAAAAAAAAGCCACAAGACTAAAAAAACCTCAATTTTCTTTCCTGTTTACGTATCTGATAGACATCCAAACCTATTGACATTACAGACATTGCAACAATTATAGACGCAAAATAGGCATAATTATCCATATACCAAACAGTTACACTTTAAATTAAAATTAGAAATAGAAAAGAAAATTTTTAAAAAAAAACCTAAAAACTTGAAAAATATAAAATGGAGTAATTGCTTCTTTAAACAATAAAACAACAAGTGGTTTAACTTTAACTTCTATTAAATTCTTTCCATATGTAAATAATCTTAAAATATAAAATTATAGTTTGAATTAGACAATTGTTTAAAATTTCAGAAAAACAATTATAACTTTGGAAAATTTCGAGGGATGGCGTAGGGAATGGTCCAAGACCCAATGGGCGTAGGTTTCGAACATGAAGAAATTTTTGGAACCAAACCCCAACTTTACGCCAAGAAAAATCCAAAAATTTTTTGATTGAACGCGTAAATTGTGATTGGACGTATAAAAGTCGATTGGACGTATATTGTGCAATAGAGTAAGATTTCTACAAAGATTTTACAAAAATGCAAACAAATATCAACAAATTCTTTGGTTAACCGAAAGGTTCATTTTGAACTAGACAACAATAATATTACCCAAAAAGCTTTGTAAATCAGAAAGTTACAAACCTTTGCTCAACAGAATTATCAGACAAACCAGTTTGTGAACTAACACAATGATGAAAATAATTAACAGGCAACTATAAATAAATTTTAAAAAACTTTTAAAAATAAAAGAAACCTCAGATTCCAATTGGAAAATTGTAACAAAACAATTCTTTTGCGGATACCAAAAATATTTTAATTTTCGATAAGTAAAGAAACGAAGTTTGTCTAATTGATACATTTGTCCATTTCCTTTGGGTAAAATAAATCCTCCATTTTTGCAATTGTTAATTATTTTGATTGGACGAAAAGCAATATTTAAATGATCATCCCTTCAAAAAAAATTTTTTGAAAAATTTTTTTTAAAAATTTTAAAATATACTTGACTAAAATATGGTCACAATTAGCTAGAGACGTTTTACGAGCCGTAAACCAAACAAACCATTCTGGATACCAATGCAATACAAGTCGAAAAATACCAACTGTAGAAATTGTGAGAAGCCACATACCAAACTAGAAAATTTGAAAAGTAATTTCTAAAAAAATGGCTTGGGGTTCCGGAAGGCTAAAAAATATAAGCAGAGACCTGATCACCCAAAAACCGTTCGTTTTCGATTAGAAATCCAAAACCCGATCCAGATAAAATTTTGACAACCCGAAACCAGAAACACCGACCACTTTTTCCCTCAACCCATCTCATCACTGATCCTAATAAAGAATTAGATAATCCGTCAGATAAAAGTCACCTTTTATTAAAGGAGCAACCTAACACCTTAGGTTTTTTAAACTGCCCCCCCTAAAAACCCCCAAAAATTTTAAACACAAAAAACTTTCTTACAGTTCTAAGTATTGAACGTTGATAACCAAAAATATTTAAAGTTTCATCTTGTAATTCAATTTCAGCATGATGTGGTTGTTGTTGTTCACCACCATTCAAATTATTATTATTTTCATCATTTCCTTCTTCCATTTCAATAATATTTTGTGGAATATTTGGGACAGAATTTCGAATAAAATAATGGGCTGTTTTGGATAATTTGTCAGCATTTATATGTTCTTGACGAAGATTTTCTTCGTTATCAAAAGGTAAAGATTGGGAAGAACTGCCAACAGCCATTGAATTATAAAGCCGAGAAGAGGGTTGATTAAATGTGGATTCTTAAAGAAAAAAATTTTTTATTTTAGGAAAAGATTTCATGTGTTTTGTGGAAATACTATAGACAGTCCCACAAGCAGTGTAGAAACAACCCCCGATAGAAACAGCCCCCTAATGGTATGCTTCGAATCAAAATTTCACATCGAGTGTGCTATAAAATATCCACAATTATTTAAGTTAGGACCCAGTCTACTACCCAAATCTAAATATTTTACCATCCTAAACCGTATTATCTAAAGCATGAGAACAATAATTATTGTTATTTTTAAAGAGAACCTTCTTCAGCAGCAAAAAGCAAAGGAGTTGATTCAGAAGATTCACGCCTCGATACTATTTCTTTTATGTTGCCAGTTAATGGGGAGTCGGGCTCGTCGTCCCCGGCTTGCGATTTTATTCCAAGTTTACGAAAAATTGTGAAAGACGTTTGATGGGACTGAAAAATAAACTTGTTAAAGAGCAAATAAATCATAAAAATTGGGTGGAAGTCAATCCGAATTCGTCAAACTCATGTCCATTGACTCACTAGAAAACTGGCAAGAAATGGTTTAGGTTAACAGCTGACCCCACTATCTAACAGAGAAAATTATGGAAGCTCAAAGGTTCACGTTTCCGTTGGCCAAACTTTCTTATACGATCCCCGAACCCGGCCAAGGAGTCCACCCCTGAAAACCTACTGACCCTGAAGGGGGGGGGGGGGGGGGGGGCGGCTAACACTAGGCATCAACTACCCACCAAATTTCAACCCAATTTTAAATAACAAAAAAAAATAAACCTGAATTTCTAACCAAAACTCTGTCCCTTTCAAAAAGTCACACAAAAATTTAAATAAAAAATCAAAAAAGAATTGTTTAAAAGTTGTGCCCTGTTAGCCAATCGAGGACTTGTTTATTGCACCTTGAAGCAAAAGTTCAAGTTGAGACATTAGTTGTGATTGGTTTATTACATATAAATTTATAAAACATTTTATATTTATAGAAAAAATAAATCTAAAATTAAAGAAAAAAATTTTTGAAAAAAATTTCAAATTTGCGAACAAAAAATTTTGTCCGCAAATTTTTTGCGGACAAATTTTTGCGGACTTTTTTTAACAAAGTTTAATCTACATATGATCGTAAATTTAAAAAAATATAAGTTGACCGAATAAATTACCAATAAGTTCTAAAGTTTTTTCTAGCTACATATCTTAATAGGGAACTTAAATATAAAATAAAAGAGAAAGGACATTAAAATAACAAATGATTACAAGTATCACATATAGTTTAAAATAATGTAGAAAATGAAAATATAAAATAAAAGAAACCAATAATCAAAATGTAAAAACTCCCTTAAATAAAATAATAACCTTATCTGATTTTTGTTGGAAAAAATAAAAAAATTTATCGAACAGACTAATTGAGTCTCAAAAAAGGGTGACAATTGAGTCTAGCACAATTTTTTATAATTAGAGAGAAGCTGCTAATTGAAATAAAGAATCGATAATTTTAAAAAAATCTGATAAGAATTAATTAAAAAAATAATATTCACCGTAGATACTCTAATTGAAGTCCGCCTCTGTAGCCCACCTCTAATATAAGCCCATCAGGAGACCCATTGAAAAATATAAGACCAAGGCTTCAATTAGAGTATTTACGGTAATTGGAATCTTCTCGATAACTCTTCACCCTCAAAAACGAATTCAACCACGTGTTATCGGGAATGAATCAGACCCTTTTACACACCAAATCGAGGCCGGATTGAAGTGTGACGAATGAACGAATTTCAAGTTATCAGTATAAATATTATCAAGATTGTACATAGTACATGTGTTCATAAAATTTTTGGCACGTGACAGAAACAAAATGAAATAAAATTTAATTTTGGGTAAAGAAAAAAAGTAACAGAAAAAAAAATTTTAAAAGAAAAAAATTTTTTTAATTTTTTTAAAGGAACCACTTGAGAGAATGTTTAAATATATTTAAATATATTTATTGTTAGTTAAGTAAGAAAAAAATATTTCAAAGGAACAAAAAAAATTTTTTAATTAAACAAATATTGAATAGATAAAAATACTTTTCGTTTTTTAATCTGATTTGGCAATTAGAGTAGACAAACAAAAGAAAAAATTGAAAAAAAAAGAAAAAAGCTAGACAAAATGAATTTTTTAACCCTAAAGATCAACTACTCTATAGATCAACACTAATTCAGGGGAAATTAAAAAGGGTTTTAGATGTCTGATTTTGTGTTAAAGTCGTTTTAAATCGGTACACCTCAATTGAGTCCCGGACCCTATAACTTATGAAGGGATGGACACTTTTTGCTACTCTTGGTACCATTGGATAGGGCATTAAATAGGCTACAATATACCAAAAAATCAAAATTCCCGACCGACTGGTAAAAAAGTTATGATCGATAAAGTGCCGAAAAATCCGATTTTTTTGAAAAAGTTAGTTTTTATATCATAACTTTTTTATCAATGGGTCAAAAATTCTGATTTTTTGATAAGTTGTAGAGCTTTTGATTCTCTATCCAATGATACCAAGAACATTAAAAATTATCAATCCATACTTGAGTTATAGGGCCGGGACTCAATTGAGCCGGGACTCAGTTGAACTGCTCCGGTTTTAAATAGTTCCCCCAGTTCATTTATTTCAAAATGGTAAATACAAAAAATGGTCAAGAAATTTTTCCCATAATAAAATTTATTAACGACTGACCATTTTTAAACTGACTATTTGTACAGAAAACAAAATTGGTAATTTTTGAAGTGGACCAAAAAGGACAACCAGTCATTTCCTTTTCCAATTAAGGTGACCACCTATCCCCCCTTTTTTTGTTTTCTTTCTTTTCTTTTTTCTAATTGTCTCCTCTCTTCTACATATAATTTTTTTTCTCGTCAGTCAAAGTACACCGCGAAGGTGTATTGTTAGTTGGAAGAAAAAACAAAAAAGACAATAAGAAAAACAAACAAAAACACAATTTAGTTGGTGTATTCTGATTATTTCCTTATTAAAATGGACGTTTCATTGAAACGGACAATTCACTGACAAACTATCAAATCACTGACGGACAATTCACCTAACGGACAATTCACTGTCAAACTGATTATTACTGACGGACAATTCACCTAACGGACAATTTACTGATTTTTCGGCCTTGCAGAATAAATGTGTTTTCCCTCCCATCTTTTTGATAGTCACAAGCCAAGATCCATAGTTTGGTGAACTGAAGATTCTAATAAAGCCATATTTTATTTTAGCTAACAATTTTGTCAAAATCTCCCTATAAAAATTTTAAAAAACCTTTCAATCCCTACTATATACTCAAATGTCCCTTTTATCGAAAGAGAGAGAGAGGGCGTTCATATTTTTTCTTTTTCTAATTTTTCTTCTTTTTATAACTTCCTCATTTTTCCTCCAAATAAAATCGATGTTTTTATTTTCTACAAGGGCAGACAACAACAAAAAGACCAAAACACTTTTTCTTTTTCAAAGGAAAAATGACCAAAAGAAAAATGCCAAAAATACAAGGAAAAAATTTTTTTTAATTTGGCTGCCAATTTTGCTTTTTTTTCGGCTATTTTTTAAGACTCTTCTATTTTCTGTGTTTAGATGAATAAAAAATTTTCTCTAAATTTTCCCTCTAAATTCCCCTCTAAAATCCATTTTTCTCTAAAATAATTTTTCTTTTTCTCTCAAATTCCAACACTATTTCTTTTTTCTCTAACCTTTCTATTTTATTTTTATCTCCTTTATTCTCAAATTAAAATTTCTCAAAAAATTCTTTATTTGTCCGAAATGAAATTGATATTTTATTTATTATTTTTTAAAGCTTTTGACCATTACAAGAACACAAAGACCACCCACAAATTCCACACACTGCTAAAACCAACGAATAAAAAAGATTAACAGAAGCTTTCAACGAAAAATTACCGTATTCGGGAAAGGGTTGTTTGAGTCTAGAATAGTATTTATTTGTTTATTGACCTACCAATTAATTGGTCTAGAGATTCCTTGAATATTCAGAACTGGACAGAGGAAAATACGAGTCGGGGGACTAAAAACAATTCTCGAAATTTCGTTAAAGTCTAGAACAGACCCCCCAATTTAAAGCGCTAAATTATGTTTGTGTAGTGGAAAAATTTAATTGGATAGGGGAGATGGAATAGAAGCAAGCATCTAGTAGGAAGAGGCCACAAACACAAAAGAACACCCTCCTAACTATTGTCCATCAAAAATGGATTTTTTTCAGTACTGAATCGTACTTATTTCAAACCCCAATGGAGGGTACCTTTATTCCTTTATATTTTCCCTTCAAACCCTCCAAATTAGTGTCGGCACACATTAAAGCCTAATTTTTGAATTAATTTATGTTTCAAATTTTTTTATCATTTTCTCTTTTTTAAGCACACATCTCTGGTCCCCTTAAAGTTTTGTATTTTATTTTTAATCTTTAAAATTATTTTTTTTCCTTCAACACATTTTTCTCTTTACCCTTTTATTTTCTTTTTAATTCCAACTAATTGCTTATTTACGCAATAAAAAATTTAAAAAATTTTTTTAATCTTCTTGGCCTTTTAACATAATTTTTTTGAGTGGTTCTTAGAAGAATATTAAAAAAATAATAAAAAAATATTAGTAATCTTAAAAACAAAATTCTTTCAAATTTTTTTTTGTTTAGCTAAGCCTCCGCTTTGGCATTTTTGTCTAATTTCTCTTTCTGACCATTTTGGTCCCTGACCATTTTGAAATTTTTATTTATAAATTTTCTGCGTCCTTAGGCCTCCATTTACCGTATAACCTTTATTAATTGCCAACCCTTAATAAATTACCTCATTTCCATTAATTAACCCTACAGCGACAGATTGAAACAATAATTACCCTCCCCCCATCAAATGCCCTAAAACATGTTCAATTTCAAACCTCGTATAATTACCTCCCCCCTCGATTAATTACTCCCTCAAGCGGAAGGTCGAAACGATAATTACCCAGGAAACGATAATTACCCACGATACGATAATTACTCGAAACGATAATTACCCATTTGTACTCTGACCATTTTACAATTTAATTCCATTTTTCTTCGTCATTGAGGTGACGCGACCGTTATATATTTTTTAATATTTTTAATTCTTTTTTCGGTTTTCCTTTTTAATTTTTTTCCTTTTTAGACAAAACTGTGTGTGTGTGTGAATTCCTTCCAAATTTATTAGATCGATCTAAAACGGCGACGCGACATTTGCGGCATGGCTACTGTAAATAAAAGTCTTGGAAATTATTTTGAGAGGAAATTAAATAAAGTGATAGCCCTAAAGTGAGGAATGAACAGAGGAGAGGATTTTAAATTTTGTTAAAAAATTTTTGGAGGCCTAGAAGGACCCCCCCCCCTCCAGAATAGTCTCCTCTACTAACTACCGTTCCTAACCTATATAAATTTAATTTTAAAAAATTTAAAATTTTTAATCGATAAATGATAAAAAAATTATTGGCTTTCCCCCTCTCGCGCATTCATTTTTCTATTCGATTTTTTTCTCCCCATCGATTTGAGGTCATTTCTAACTACACACATCTTTCTCTTCCCCTTCATTTACCCTTAACTTTTCCCAACCTTTTTCTGCTTTATTAAAGGTTATGGAATATTTAATTTGAACAAAACATTAAAACAAACTTGAAACAAAAACAGAACAACCAAACATAAAGCTTAAAAACATATAAAACAACTTAAATATACTTGAAAACAAACAAACTTAAAAATAAACTTGAAATGAATTTAAACATTTAAAACAAAACATAAAAACATGAAAAAACATTTTAAAACAAACTTTTTAAAACAAACTTTGAAACAAACAAACTTGGAAATAAACATGAAAATAAACTTGAAAACATGTGAAAATTAAAACATTTTTAAACTTCTAAAACAAACTTTAAAACAAACTTTAAAATAAACTTGAAAAACAAACTTGATTATATTAATTAAATAAACTTGAATATTAATTTATTTTTGAATATTTCTTTAATTTTTTTTTGCAAAATTAATCTTATAAAATTAAAAAAATTTTAACACAAAAATTAATTTTTCTCAGTTAATCTTTTGATTTTTAATTATTTAAATTTTGCATTTTATAATTAAAAAACATTAAAAGCCAAAAATGACTCAACAAAGAAAGACATTTTTAATTCACACCTTCACTATTTTCCCCCAACTTTTCTTTAATTAAAGCTATAATTTTTAATTTAATTTATAATTATAATTTTGCAACAAAACATATAATTATTTAAATAAACCTAAGTTTTATTAGTAAAAACTTGAATTTATTTCCTAGTTTATTTCCAAGTTTATTTAATAAAAACTTGAAAACATAAAAATAAACTTGAAAACATTCTAAAACTTTAAAACTTGTTTTAAATAAACTTGGCCGAACAAGTTTATAAAAAAGTTTATTTTCTTTTTATGTTTAATTTCAAGTTTATTTTTTATTAATACCTCAAACTATATTAAATTAATCAATAAAATTTGCAGCTGTTTAAAAAGGTAAAGCGAAACCTAAAATGGAAAAAGTTTTAAACGTGTCTATTTTTGTTTATTTCTTATTTTGTTAATTCTGATTATTTAATTAAATTAATTTGTGCAACTATTATCCGCAAAAAAATTTTGACAAAAAATATTATTTTATAATCATAAGATCAATAGTGGATGGAATTTTATCTTTTTAAATGTGAAAATAAAAATTATTTATGATAGGAGCCGCTGCACAGGTATAAAAGTACTTATTGTTAGGCTATATTAAATTTGCGGATAATAGTTGCGGACTTTTGTGTTTTATATAAAACTTGAAAAACAAATAATTAAACTTGAATTTAAAATAAACTTGGATTTAAAACTTGAATTTATAAAACTTGGAAACAAGAAAATAAACTTGGATTTAAACAAGTTTATTTTTTGTTTATATTTTTATTCAAGTTTCAAGTTTAAACTTAAACAAGAAAACAAACTTGAATTAAAACTTGACACCCTATAATTTAATTTTTAAATTTATTTTCTCCTTCTAGACTTTTTAAATTTAAAAAATTTTAATATTAATTTTTTCATTCTTTTTTATAATTCACAATATTATCAAATTCTTTCCTTGTTTTTCATTTTCTTTAATCTTTATTTTTTTAAAATGTAATCCTTTACGCGTTACGGCTTAAATTCTCGTTGCAAACTTTTAAAGTGTATATTGGCAACAGATATAATAAATGGAAATTTTATTTTAATATTTTACCCATACATACTATAAAATAATGCAAAAACCATTTTCTCGCTTCGTACAATTCTTAAAAACTAAAAATAATTTGCTTCAAGTTTTAATTAAAAATTAATTAAACTTGAAGCATTTTCTCAAGTTTTATTTATTTTCAAGTTGCTTCAAGTTTTAATAATTTTCTTCAAGTTTGTAAAAGTATCAAGTTTGTAAAACTTATCCAAGTTTTAATTTCTTTCAATTTTAAGTTTGTAAAACAAAAATGTTTCAAGTTTTGAAGAAACTTGAAACATTAAATTCAAGTTTTGAAGAAACTTGAAACATTAAAAGTTTCTCTCTAACTCTTTTTGTACTTGAGTTGAGAAGTGGCCTAAGAAAAAAATTTTTTAAGCCTTAAAATTTTTTTCTTTTTTCTTCAGAAATACCTTTTTTTTTTAATTTTTCAGAATCTAATTTTCTGAAAATAATTTTTCCTTGCCTTTTATTGAAAGTCACACCTTTCTTTCTCTAACACACTCACATATACATTTCCTCCCCCAATTCACCTCTCTACCTTCTTCCTCATTGCTGCCACGAGAATATAAATTTTTATTTTACATATTTTATTATAAGAAAATTTAAATAAAAAATCGTCTAGAAAATAAAGAATTTTTTAAAATTTATTCTTTAAAATTTATTTCTAATTTTTATCATTTAATTTTATCACCCTCAATCAGTTTGCTTCTTTTAATATTAGCTTCAAGTTTTAATTAAAAATTTAATTAAACTTGAAACATTTTCTCAAGTTTCAAGTTTAACTTGAACTTGAAACATTTTTTCGGGTAGTCCCCCACTTTCCCTCAATTACCATTTTAATTTTTTTTAATTTTTTAATTTTCTCAAAATCCATTTAAATTAATCTGTCTGTTCCTTTTAATCCGTAAAATTAATCAACTTTTTTTGTGGTTACTTTTGAGTGTATAATTAATTATATCCAATTTCCGGTAATTTTGTCTCTCTCCGTGTCGTTACTACAACTACAAAAAAAATTTTTTTTAATTTTTTTTGAAAGGATTAAATACAAACTCTTTAGAATACTTTAAAATTAAAAAAAAAGTATTTTGTAAAAAAATCTTTTAATTAATAAGCTTTACAACCCTCTAGGTGGTGCGTGTAGCCCTCCCCCATTCCAATTATTAAAGGCAATAATAAAAATTATTTATTATTGGGCTTCCAATTAAATTATAAAAATAAATTAATTTATTACTTCTTTAACTAAAAAGTTTTTTTTCCAATAAAAATAAAAAATAAATAAAATAAAAATTAAATAAAATAAATATGTTCGTGTTTATTGAACGCTTTCTCTCCGCGCATATTCCAAAAAATAAAAAAAAAAACAAAAAAGGCAAGAATTAAGAAGCATACAATTTTTGTAAAAATACTAGCCAATTAATTTATAATTTAAGTTGGGTAATAATTAAAAAAATTTTTTTTAAAGAAATTGAGTGTGAATTTGTATCTTAAAGTACGTCAAGTTTTACGTAATTTTCTTTTACTTTTATTAAAGTTTTTAAAAAAAATTATTGTCGTCATTTAAATATTTAAATAGACTTATATTCGCTAAATATTAAAAATTTTCTTTAAACTTAAACTGAATTTTTTAAAAATATTTAAGAAGAAATGATGATACTGCCAAATATTTTATCCCGGTACATAGTATATAAAGACTAAAAGTTTTATTCCTTAAGTTTGCAAACTTAAGTGTCTGTTAAAACTTTAAAAAAACTTAAGTCTTAATCTTAAAACTTAATTCTTGTTTAAACTTAAGTTCTTAAGTTTTTGCAAGTTTATTAAGTTTGTAAACTTAAGTTCTTTAAAACAAGTTTATTTAAAACAAGTTTATTTAAAGCAATTTTATTTAAATGTTTTTTTACAATTTGTAACAAGTTTTTACAATCCAAGTTTATAATACAAGAAAAACATGTTTGTTTTAAAACTTGAAGAAATTCTTTATTCTTTATTAAAATGTTTATCAAATAATTGTAAAAGCTAGTCTCTTAATTCTATAAATAAAATTTTCTATTTCCATTGTTTTTGTTTTTTTAGTAGCTAGTTTGTGTTCGTTAAATTTTACAATTATTATTCTTTTAAACACGTGTTTTTCATTTATTTTTCTGTAGCTTGTTTCATGGTCTTTTTGGTCCGATTTTTTATTTTTAAGGCTTCAAAAAAATTTTTTAATAATGCAAAATTTGTTAAAGCTAGATTTTCTCATTTAATTGCTAATTTCAATGTAACTATAAATTTAAATAAAAATAATATTCTAAATTTGCATAAAAGATTTTTACAAAATTAAAACAAAAATTTATTTTAAAGCTATTTTATTTTTAAAGGAAGTTTATTTTAAAGTTGAAACAAGTTTTATATTTTATTAAAACTCGAAACAAATTGTAAAAACATTCAAACTTAAAATAAACTTGTTTTAAAACTTGTTTTAAATAAACTTGTTTTTCTCTTTCTAATACAAGAAAAACAAGTTCATTTTAAGTTTGAATGTTTTTACAATTTGTTTCAAGTTTTAATAAAATACAAAACTTGTTTTAAAACTTGAAACAATTTTAAATGTTTTTAAAAATTAAAACATGTTTTGAATTGTTTTTTATTTTATCATATGAGAGTCTATTTGTTTGCTCTCCTTTTTTTATACAATAAAATCTATTAATACTTAATACACGTAATTAAAATTAATTTTTTTTGATTTATTGATTTTTAAATTTATTTAAATTTTTTTTTAATTTTTTAAAATTTAATATTTCAGTTTTTGTGTATAGTTTATTTGTAGTATATTTTTTATTTTGCTCTATTTTGCTAGCTGTTTTGGATATTATTTAGAAATTTATCAAAATGAGTGTTTTTGATTTGTATTTCAAAGAAATGGCATATGGACGAAAGGTTATATAAAAAAATATTTAATTTAAACTTGCGGACAATATTTGCGGACTTTTGTGTTTCATTAAAACTTGAATTAAAACATGAAAAATAAACTTTAAATAAAACAATAAAAATAACTTGAATAAAAACATGAGTATAAAACTTGTTTTAAAACTTGAATTAAAACATCAAAACAAAAAATAAACTTTAAATAAAACAATAAAATAAACTTTAAAAACTTGACATGTTCAGATAGTTTACGAAGAAACGTTAATGCAACAACAACAATATTTATGCAACAACATCATTCAACACCAACATTTAATCAACAACAACAATGTTTTTAGGCCTCAACAACAACAACAAAACTTCCAACAAAACTTGCAACAAAACTTCCAACATTCTTCTTTTTCCAATGCTATGAACAACAATAATATTCATTCATTTCCCACCTCAAATTCAATTTTTTCTTCACTGCCTCCAAATAATTTATTTTCAACGACCTCCAACAAATCTCAAAATTTTTCTCAGACTCAAAAATACTCTCCTCATTTTAAACAACAATGTCCTCCTCCTCAACCTCCAACTATGTTTGACCCATTCACAGCAGCTGCAGCAAATTTTATGCAACATTTCACTCAAAATACTAATCAACAAGTGCAATCAACGCCTTCCGCATTATTTAATACTCAAAACAATTCTCTGCAATTCCAACCAACTAGAGAAGTTTTGCCGATGAATTTTAATAATTTTGTATTTCCGGTGAGTTTTTTTTAAATGTTTTACAAATTGATTTTACAACTTTTTTTAAAACAAGTTGCAAAACAAGTTTGTTTTAGAACTTTTTCAGCTTGTTTTACAAACTTGTTTAAAAACAAGTTTTACTGCAAAAACCTTTTACAACTTCTTTTAAAACATGTTGCTAAACAAGTTTATTTTACAACTTTTTCAAACTTGTTTATAAACTTATTTTTCATTCAAACTTTTTTTTTTAATTTTATTGCAACCTTTTTTAAAACAAGTTATCTTTGCAACTTGTTTTTAGTGCAATTGTTTTACGTACTTGTCCCCTATAAAAATAAGTTTTACAACTTGTTTCTGATATGTATAACATTACAACTACCATTAAATGTTGTAATTTTTTCAAACCTGTTTTTCTCTAATAATTTTATGATGTTTTTACAATCTCTAACCCATTTTTAATTTTACAGCAATTTGGAGCCGATTTCTCTCCTAGTCCTTCCCATGTTTCTTTAAATTCAGCAGGAATATCTGCTGTCGACAGTTCATCATCTTCTGGTATTCCTTCATCGCCTGATGATTCTTCGTGTTCTTTAGACGCTGAAATATTAATTTTAAAGGAATTTAGGAAGAATAAAGAAGATTTTCAATCTAAAAATGTGAGAGGTGAATGGCAGAGTGTAAATAACGGAGAAATATTTTCTGATGAACAAAAGCTTCTTGAAAATTTAAAAGTGAATTTTTAAAGAATTTTTATTTTAAACTAACTAAAAATTAATTTAAAAATAAATAAATACAAAATTTTAGGAGAAAACATTAACCAGAATAAACGAAAATACACCGACTATTCAATCAGAACCGTCTTGTTTTTCTTCCTCTAATTCTTCAAGTTCTCAAGAACAAGAGATTATAATTATTGAATATGATAAAAATGAATTAGATAACCAAAATGAATTTATTAAGGAAGATAAAACAGAAGCCGAAAAAGAAGAAGAAAAAAGGTCGATACAAAATGAGATTGAAATATTTCCTGTTGAGGATGTTGAAAATTTAACGGTGATTTTTAATTAAAATAAAATTGAAAAATACAAAAATCAGAATTTTTAAAAATAAAATACAAAAACCGGAATGTCAGAAGAAAATACAAAAATTAAAAACACAAAAATCAAAATTTAAAAAAATACAAATAAAATACAAAAACCAGAATATTTATTTAAATAAAAATACAGAAACCAGAATTATTTAACAAAAAACACATAAATCAGAATTTAAAAAATACAAAAACACAAAAACCAGAATAATAATTATAAGCAAGAAATACAAAAACATATAAAATACAAATAAAATACAAAAATCGGAATTATTATTAAATAAAAATACAAAAATCAGAATTAAAAAATACAAATAAAATACAAAAATCAGAATTAAAAAATACAAATAAAATACAAAAATCAGAATCATTATTAAATAAAAATACAAAAATCAGAATTATTATTTAACAAAAAATACAAAAAAACCAGAATTTAACAAAATACAAAAATCAGAATATTTATTTTAAATTTCAGGAAAACACAAAAACAACAGAAATCAACGAAGAAAAAGAAGAGGACAACACATCAACCTCTTCAATAGACTTTTTATGTTCTTCAAATAATAAAAATGATTCTTCTACTCCTTTAGAAGAAGAAGAAGAGGAGATTGGAATAAATAAATATGAAGAAAGTATAAAATCTTGTGATGATAGTCAAATAAATTTAGATAAAAAAGAGGATTTAATTGAGGAAGAAGATAATAATCAATCTGACCAACAAAATTTACAAAAACATAAAAATGGGAAGGTTCCTTGTCGATGGGTTAATTGTAAAGAAATGTTTTGTGACGAGGATGGGCTATATGATCATTTAATTTCGGTGAATATTTAATTTATCAGAATAACGAGAAAATACAAAATAAAATACAGAAATCAGAATATCAGAAAACACAAAAATCAGAATATTAAAAATACAAAAACCAGAATTTCAGAAAATACAAAAGCCAGAATTTCAGAAAACACAAAAATCAGAATTTCAAAAAATACAAAAATCAGAAAATACAAAAACCAGAATTTCAGAAAACACAAAAATCAGAAAATACAAAAACCAGAATTTCAGAAAACACAAAAATCAGAAAACACAAAATCACTCATAAAATAAAATACAAAAATCAGAATTAATTTATTTTAATTTCTAGGCACATATTGATACCCTAACAAAATGGGTTCTTGCTGAACAACGCGAAATGGAAAAACAACAAAAGAGTGGTGGGATTAAGCGGCGAAGATGTGGAAGTTTTATTTCAATAGAAAACACAAAAGAACGTTTTCGTTGTCAATGGTAGAAAAAATAATTTTTTTTTAATTTTTCTTAAAAAATTTTTAAAGGCGTAAATGTGAACAATTTCCTCGTCGAGGGGATGCCCAAAAGAAGCTAGATTGGTTACTTAACCATTTAGTTGTCAGGCATGCCCCAAAATCTCGCCCTCATAAATGTTTGTTTGAGGGGTGTTCTCTCCGTTTTTCTAAAGTGGGAACTTTGCGAGATCATATTCGTTGTGCCCACAATGACAACAATAATAAACAGAATGGGAAAAAATTGTTGGAGGAAAATAATGTCAAAATTTCGTGTTTCGAGTTTCGCCCACTTGTTCATTTTCCTTCTGGTTTGTCTTTAAAAATTGGGAAAAATTTTTAAAAATTAAATTTTAAAGTAAGTGATTGTATTGACTCGAGAACCATTGATTGGGCTAGAAACGAAATGATGAAAACTAAAAATATTAAAAATCAACAACAATCGACTTTTAAAACTAGTAAAGTAAGGGCAAGAATATTGCGTGACAGGAGGAGAATTGTTAAAACAAAAGAAGAGGATATTAAAATAAAAACAGAACAAGTTACGAACATTGTTGAAAAGGTGAGAGAAAAACAAGTTGGAATAAAGTAAAATTAAACTTTCCGGAAAATACAAATTCTGATTATTTTACAGAAACAGAAAACACAAACACAAATTTTCTTACATAAAACACAAATTCTGATTATTTTCCGGAAAATACAAATTCTGATTTTTTTCTGGGAAAATACAAATTCTGATTTTATTTTTTCCGGAAAACACAAATTCTGATTTATTTTTTCCGGAAATGTAATTGTAAATTCTGATTTCTCTCAGAATTTACAAATTCTGATTTATTTTTTCCGGAAATGTAATTGTAAATTCTGATTTTTTCTGGGAAATACAAATTCTGATTATTACAAATTCTGATTATTTCCGGTTGTAATTTCCCCCATTTATTGAAATTACAATTTGTAAAATACCTAAAACTTTATTACAATTTCAGAATATTATTCTACCTAAAAGAATGACAATTAACGAAACAACATTTCACCTAAAAAATATTTTTAGACGGAAGTGTTTTGCAACGTGACTAAAAACATTTAAAAAAAGGATGCCATATTTGTAGTTTATTTAATGGTTAGAATATTTTAAAAATTATTTTAGAGGACTTGATTATTTAAATTAAAATGTTGACCTCGCTAGCTATTTTTAAATATTGACCTCTCCCTAATATTTTTTACTCCATTTTTAAATCTAACCTCGTTATTTAAGATAAATGTAACCTAGGTATATCTCATGATAAAAAAGGTGAGAAAAACATGATGAAATAAACGAAAATATATATAGGTAAATTAAACTTTCCGGGAAAAACAAATTTTGATTATTTTTCATAAATTACAAAATACACACCCTCCTTAAGTCTGGCCGTCTAAGCGCTATCCCCAACTTTAAGATAACCTTTATTATAAAGTTATGATTTTTCTCGTTCCAAGGGGTTTATTTTTAACGAGGTTTAATCGTGTTATATCTATTTATATCTATAGTTATTTTGGTACTCTGCGTTTATATACCCCCACGTCCGCAAATGTTTGTCCGCACTTTTTTCCTTCTCCTTTCTCCTCTCACAAGGATGATAAATGGTCAAGCATCAATAAACCCCCATTTTCTTTGTCTTCTCCTTCTTTACTCCTTTTATTTCGATTAAAATGGTCAAGTAAAAATAGAGGTCAAGAATTTGGCACTTTTCACTTATATGCCCATTTTTCACCGTGTCGAAACAGAATAAGTACGGCGTCATTCGAAAGAGCTTGGAAAGCTTAGTCGAATTAGTGCAAGTATAAGTTGTTCCGGTACCTAGGAACCGAGATATAGAGCTCGAAAAGGTCAAAAACCATAGGTGGAGTAAGCTCAGTTTGGAGTGAAAAATACGAAATGCAAGTGATTGATAGCTCATTTTATTGAACTCGTCGAGCTGAGTCGAATAACATCAGAATCAGCTTTATTCGATGATTCTAAGCAAAATTGTGACCAACTGAATTTTCGCTGCAATAGCTCCAAAATAATTTCTAAACATTGTTTATTTTTAAATGACCATTTTAATCAAAATAAAAGGAGTAAAGAAGGAGAAGACAAAGAAAATGGGGGTTTATTGATGCTTGACCATTTATCATCCTTGTGAGAGGAGAAAGGAGAAGGAAAAGGAAAAAAGTGCGGACAAACATTTGCGGACGTGGGGGTATATAAACGCAGAGTACCGTTATTTTTATACATTCCAAAAATGATATTAAATATTTTTTCTTCTTCTACTATTACATAATTGATTATAATGATATTTTTTTCCCTTTTATTTTATTCTAATTATTTGATAATTAATTATATTTACTCAGTATTTTCCAAAAAATATTTTTTCTCCACATATCCTACACAAAATTAAGAATCTTTCAATTTTATTTTTAAAAATGTTTTCATATTTTTCTTTCATATATTTTCCTCACACCTCAATTACATACACATGACACACAGGCATTATTATCTCAGGGAGGTAAAGCCAACAAAAACTTTGTTTAAAAAATTTGGTTTGATATTTAATTATGTAATATATTTTCTTTTATGTACCTAATTATTTCTTTAAAATATAAACGGATAAATTTCAAATTAATAAAAAATGTTGTTTTATAAAATTATCGGGTTAATAATAAGTTTAAGCAACAAGTTTGGAAGGTAGGAAATAAGAGCTATGATCTCTCCGGAAGTTATTAATTAGTAGAGATCGGCCTGGGTTTTTCCTGTACCCAGAGTCCAGGCCCAGGCATTTTTTGACCTTCCTGGAGTTTTCCTGGACTACAGGCCCAGGATCCGGCCCAGGTCTATAAATCAAACACAGGAACAAGCCCAGACTTTTCAGAATTTCCGATCTCTATTAATTAGTCCCTTTCAGATGCTCCCCCAATCGAAGAGGAACTGCCTAGAGCGATGTTTTAACCCCCGTTGGTTTTCAATTTTTAAAAATTCCAGCCAGTTAAAATTCCCGAGAATCAAAAATTTAGCTCTTTACTGGCAAAGCTATTATTATATTTAACAAATTGTTGAAGCTTCCCTTTACTATTTATTTAAGTTAGATAAACAACAAGGTGTATATTTTTTATATAGGTAATTTTTCCATTAATTTTATTGCAACAATTTTTTCCTTTTCTCTTTCAATTTATATATTAATCCCAACCCAAAGCATCAAAAAAAGAGCTCCAAACCCCAAAAAGCCAGATGCAATTAAAGCAATAACCAATTCTTTGATTATACTTCGAGTCTTTTTTGTACTAGTTACCTTTAAAATAATTAATTTTAATAAATGTACAAGGGTCTGTCGAAATTGAGGTTAAAGATCAGTAAACCAAAAAAGAGCGAAATTCGGCAAAAAACGAAAAAACCGGCAAACCCTTGTCCCATATATTCCTCACATTTCTAATTTAGAAACCCAAAAACTAGAGAATTGTGAATACATATCCTAGAGGGGTACGCCCAAGTAGGCGCACGGCCAAGTAGGTGCAAAGTCATAACTTGCTTCAAAATTTCCGAATCTTACCAAATTTGGTATTAAACGATTTCTCTCATCGAGCTAAAGAGAATGGTACCAAAATTGTTAAGGTCCATAAATTTTTCAGGTAGTTATGGCTTTGCGCCTAATTGGCCGCGCGCCTACTTGGGCGTGTCCCATCCTAGAGATGTCCTCGAAAAGGGGGGAGTGAAGCCTCTTTATAACGATACCCTCTTCCCCGTCTCATCCCTAATCCTTGTCAAAAAATCAAGCTTAAGGGGAGTGTCGTTATAGAACTTCAACTTCAATTAAGACTATCAATAAACTTACTCCATTAACAAAAAAGTAGGCAGTAGAAATCAAACCAATTCCAAGCAGAACAATTGTCAAATGAGGAAAAAGTGAAGGGCTTACCTTAGGAAAAATAAAAAAATTTTTACAAAAAATACAAATAATTACCGGGCTATTATACGGATGCATTTTTGAAATATCAATTGCCATTTTCTCTGAAAAAAAATTTCTAAAAATTTTTTAAAAATTTAATTTAACAAACAAAATAAATATAAAAAATATTTAAATTTAAATTAAAAAATATTTTCTAATAAAATTTTATTTGAAAAAAATTTATTTTTAGTCAATTAAATTTAAAGATGTTTGTACGATTTATATAAGACTACTACTGGCCTATAATAAAATTTTTGGGAGAAAAAAAAAATACAAAAAAAAATTTAATTAATTAATATTTTTTTTGATCAAGAAGTTGACTCGAAAATCTTCGATTTTAGAATTTTCCTTCGTTTTTTTTCGTCTGAATTTTATTTTCCATTAAGAGCAACTTCTATGACCAAAAAAGAAAAGTCAATTAAAATTTAAAAAAAAATTAAATTAATTCTATACAATCAAATTTACTACTTAAAAACTTTAATTAATAATTAAGTAAAAATGGAAATGTTTGGGCAGAAGTAAAAAATAATTATTAATTAATTAAAAAAATTTTTTATATATAAATTCTCTCATTGGGCAAATTTAAGTGTCTATTTATATAATTTATTTGGGGGTTGACAAAAAAAATTTTTTTCGATTAAAAAAATTTTCACCTAAAAAGCTTTATCAAAAATGTTCAAAAAATTTTTTTTAGAAAATTTCAGACTTTTGTCAACCCCTCTAATAATATTTTTTTATATATATTCTTACCTAATCTAAATTTATTTTTAAAAAACCCTCTTCTTTAAATTTATCCAGTTGTCCTTATTTCTTTTAGTCTATTTTCCCACAAATGTTCAATTATTGTTTCATCTACAAGAGTCGAAATATCACCCAAATCTGCTTGTTTGTCACCCTCTGCAATTTTTCTCAATATTCGTCTTGTAATTTTTCCGGAACGAGTTTTGGGTAATCCGTTAGCGTGCTGAAAAAGGAAATTTTAATTCGTATTAAATAATTTTCCCCGAAGAATCAACCCCAGAAATGCCCTTGTCTATGAATGTCTCACCATCCATTAGGTCACAAAAGAGGTGAGAAAAATTTTGTTAGGTAGGATTGACGATCGGTTAATTTTCCATGTGCGTCTGTCAGATGCTTACTTGTTTTACTATTAAAGCCGCCACTAGAAAAAATAAACCGGCGCCAACAAAATTAATACCGGGCCAATTTTTGAATTTTTTCTCGAATTGGATTTCCTCGGAACGAGAAAAGCCTAGGTTCTCCTAATTTTTTAAGTAATTCCCATTAAAATTTAGAAAAGAAATTAAACCTGTATAACATCAGGAATAGCAATAGCCCCAATTTTGTCCCTAACAACACATTTAATTTCTTTAACCAATTCTTCAGTTAATCTTTTATCATTAGATAATACAACAAAAGCATAGGGGAAGTGTCCTTTTATTGGATGTGGAGCAGACACAACAGCAGCTTCAACAACATTTGGATGCAAAGCTAAAGCTGATTCTATTTCGCTTGTAGAGAGGAGATGGCCTGATACCTTTTAAAAATAAAAAAAATAGAATAAGACAACCCTATATAGGATATACCCTTGGAGTCAATAAATGGTCTCTTATAATGAGGGAGTATCTTAAATAGAGGTTAGGAAGCTCCAAACAACAACCAAATTTCAAGAAAACGATTCTTAAATTGAAATGTATCTAACAGTGAGTTATCTTAAATAGAAGGGCATCTTATACTAAGGTGTATGTTAAATAGAGGGTATCGCTTCGGCAACTTCCCCCTATCCAGTAACCCAAATTTTAAGAAAACATGTCGATATAATGAGGTCTGATTGTAAAAACAAACATTCATTAAATCGTCCGTTCTTCCAGTAATCCAATAATAACCATCATCATCTAAAAAATGAAATTGAGAAAATTTTTTAAATTCAAAAAACCTCTACGTGCACCATCTCCAGTAAAATAATTTCCAGGATAAGCACTAAAATAATTAGTAACAAAACGTTCATGATCACACCAAATAGACTAAAAAATATTTTTTAAGATTTTTAAATCAAAAAAAATTTAATTTTCTTCTTACTCTCATAATTCCTGGCCATGGCTGTGAAAAACACAAATTTCCTTCTCCAGGTCCCTTTTAAAATAAATTAAAATATCAATGTAAAAAATAAAATTGTAGTGAGGTCTGATTGCCCTAAAAGTCATAGAATTTAATTTTTATCTTGAAAGCATCTTACAAAAAATGTTCCCGGAGCTCACCTCTCCCTCATCCCCCCCAATCGAGGAATAATTATAAGAAAAAAAATTATTTTAAAAAAACCTCTAATGTTTTCCCTTCAATATTAACCAATTTTGGAAGTACTCCAAAAAACGGAAGGGTTGCAGAGCCTGGTTTAGTTGGAATTGCAGCAGGCATTGGAACAATATAAAAAAGAACAATGATAATTTTAATTCACAAAAAAGTATTTTTTAATTTTATAATTAAATTTAAACTTAAATATAACCAACCACATGTCCACCCTTAAAAAATAAAAAATTATTCAAATTTTTTTCCCAAGTTTACCGTTTCAGTTTGCCAATAAGTATCAACAACAGCACATTTTGTTTTACCCACAACATTATATAACCATTTCCATGCTGTTGGGTTTACTTTAAAAATTGATAAAAAATTGAAAAAATTATTTTAAAAAACAAACTAGGTTCTCCAACAGTCCCAATTATTTTAAGTGAAGAACAATTATGTTTTGTTACAAATTCTTCTGGGAATGCCATTAAAGCTCTTAGAAAAGATGAAGGTCAAATTTAATTCTGAAAAATAAAATTACCTAATAGCTGTAGGTGCTGTATAAAATTTGGTAACTCGGTATTTTTCAATAATTGACCAAAAACGAGAATGATCTTTAAAAAAATTGTAGAAAATTAGTGGCTCTGGTCTAATTTATGGGTCCGATGACTCAAAAAGGTTCATAGAACTCATAAACCAGACAAGAGCCTTTAATAAATAAAAAATTAAAGAAAACCTGGATGACTCGGCACACCTTCGAAAATTACAGAAGTCAAACCATTCAATAAAGGTCCATATACAACATAGGAATGTCCAGTTATCCAACCGCAATCAGCAGTTGCCCAATAAATATCTGTATCTGGTTGTGCATCAAATGAGCACTAAAATATAAAAAAATTTTGAAAATTCCTTAAAAGAACCTTTGTTGTCATATAAACATAACACATATACCCAGCAGTAGAATGAAGAATACCTTGAAAATTATTTTAAAAAATGTTAGATAATATTTATTTTATGAATTGGGGCTCCTTTTCTCGATGGTTCTCCGTCTCCAAAGGCCCCTGGAACCGCCTGTCACCATAACTGTCGGTTTGAAATAGTCGGGAATTTCATCGATTGCTCTATTCCATCTCCCAGTTCAAAAAATCTCTAACCCAAACTCGGTTCCTGAACGGACCAACACAAAAAACCGTCGTTTTAAACCATTAGGGACCCGTTCACCTTTCTGGAACTGGAAAGCAAGGCTTCCTCCAAAAGAATTTTCACTGGCACAAAAATAAATAAATACCTTTAGGAGATCCAGTTGATCCAGAAGTATACAAAATAAATAAGGGATCTTCTGCTTCCATCCATTCCACATTTGAATTTGTCTGTTGATTTGCCTCTTGATGTAAAGCCATTTCATAATCCCACGTAGAATCCCTTCCTTTTTCCAATTTTAAATTAATTCCCTGTGCTCCCTTAGGTATTCGAATTTTCTTTGAAAAAATTTAGAAAAATAATTTTTAATTTAAATACCTTTAAATGTTCAACAACAATAATATTATCTAAAGATTCTCCTCGAAGAGTACAAATATTGGCTGCTTTGTCCGCCAAGGATTTTAAGTCGATTAATTTATTGCCGCGGAAGCAACCATCTGCTGTGATTCTTTTAAAGAAAATTAATTTTTAGTTAAAAGTGGAGCGCTCGGATAGTTAACCATGTGGAACGATTCGGATTGTCAATTACCTCTCGGGAATTCGAGTTCCCCGACTACAGACAATTCACCGAAAATTAGACAATTCACCGAATTGTCCATACGGTGAATTGCCATTTGTTGAAATGTAAAAATTAAAAAAACAATTAAAAATTTACAAAATTCTAGATCTTGCATGTGTAATTCTTGAAGCTAAAGAATCCGCAGAAAATCCAGCAAAAACAACAGAATGTATAGCACCTATACGGGCACATGCCAACATTGCAACAACCAATTCCAAAATCATAGGTAAATAAATTGCTACAACATCTCCTTTTCTCACGCCTTTAGAACGTAGAACAGAAGAAAATTTGATCACCTATATTTAAATAAAGATTGATTTTATGTCCAAAAAATTTTTTGAGAGAAAAAAATTTTTGCGGACAAAACTTGCGGACAACAAATTTTTTGCGGATTTTGGAAAATTTAACAAAAAAAACCCCCAACACATCAGAAAGTCTCATTAAAACCACCAAGAAAACCCAATTTATTCAAAAAAACCTCTTTTAATAATTCTCCATAAGTTATTGATATTTCATCGCCAGGTTCATTCCCTTCCCAGAAATAGGCTATTCTGTTTTCCAGTCCATTTTTAATGTTTCTTTCCAAACAATTATAAGCAATATTTGTTTTAGACCCATTCATAAAACGAATAAATATCTAAAAAATTTAAATTTTAGTTTAAAGACTTGCGGACAGAAATTGCGGATTTTGGGGAATAAACAGACTTCTCCCTTAGAAAACTGAAAAATTCTGCAAGAGAAAAAGGTTGAAAAAGGGGATTCTTAAATAAAATATAAGGCTCTTATGAATCTTACTTCTTCTCTCCCACCATCACTAAGAGAGCTGTTTCAAAAAAAAAATCTCAGAAAATCGGAAATTGAAAAAATTACTAAAAGCCAAAATCGAAAGAAAAAATTTCGAAAACAGCTGTGGTTCAAAGACACTTAACATTGTACACAATGAAAATGACTCACAAGGAACCATATGTTACTGTAAGTACGAATTTGGTATTGTATTTTTTTGGTACCATTCGGCCCAGTTGTTTTGCAAGAAAACCAGCAAACAATAATAGTAAGTCGAGGGTCCTCTATCGAATGGTACCAAAAAATACCGAATTCGTACTTACAGTAACATATGGTTCCTTGTCAGTCTTATTTATCTTTGATCCCACAAAAATAATAAAAAACCAAAACAAACCTCTCCCTTTCTTTTATCAAAATTCCATTCCAGCCCCTTTTCAGAAAATTTTTCAAAATACAATTTTTCTGCCACAGATTTCCAAAACTCGTCAGGGTTTTTAATTGATTTATTATACATTTCTTGATATTTAGACAATCCAGAAATGTGCGCTTCTTTAATTGTTGGAGGCTGAAATATTTCTTCCGGTTCTTCTTGATAAGTTGTTCCATTTGTTAAATCAAATTTAATTTTTTTGAGATTTTCTGACATTTTTTCTGCTTGGAATTGTTGAGAAGAAGGCAAAATTGAGTCTAAAAATTGAAAAAAAAAATTGAAAAAAATTTCAAAAAAAATCTGAATCAGTCGGATTTCGATTCTAAGGGACGGGACCCCGTACGGGATTTTACGGGATCCCGTCATCCCGGGTTTTCAGCGGCGAACGGGGTCACGTCCCGTTCAATTTCCCCGGGATCACGTCCCGTTCAATTTTGAAAAAATCCCGTTACGGGATCCCGGGAATGCGATTTTTCCGACCTCTAAAATATACTCAACATATACCGTAACCTCTTATTGATCGTACACTTTGCTTAGCTAATTGGTGTACAAATCGAAATCTGACACTAAACAAAATTAATAGATAGAATTTAATTGAAAAAAAGTTTTAAAAATAGGAGAGATTTAAATAACAAATAGAAGAAAAATAAAAATATTTATTGGAAAACAAAAATATTCAACGACAATATGTAAAAATAGAAAGGATAAAAGCAAAATCCACGTGGTAATAAACAATGGTAAACAATATAGAATATTTCTGAGTGAATATAAAATATGTTGTAAACAATAAATTGATTTTAAAAAATCAATTCTATTTTAGAAAATGAAAAAAGAAAATAAAATTACATACCGTATTATCTCTAATACAAGCCCTGGGCGTTTATTTTTCAATACCCCTCATTGACTGGGCTTCTAATAGGGCATGGGCTTCTATTAGGGCATGGGCGTTTATTTTTCAATATCGAAATTTTATAAAGATAAAAAATAAAAGCAACAGAATTAAACTGTTTGTCAGGAAGAAAAAAAGAAAAGAATGTAAAAATTAAATATCAAAATCAATATAAATATCACTAAAACTCCTTTCCCTCAAACTAGTAGCGAGGAAATCCCTTATAATCACGCAAATCACTTTTAATGAACTCCTGAATAATCAGATTAAGCTCTCTATCCATCTTTATTAAATCCATTTTTGTAAATATCCGTTTAATTCCAAAATATTCCTCAATATCCCCCTTGCTCTTAAATCCATTTACAACTTAACCTTCCATATCCATATTATCCTTTCATTTTAACAGTATCGCACTCTAATCTTCCAATGCTATTCTTCTAGTACACTAACTCTCCTTCTTAAGTGTCTAAATTTCTTAATCTCTCATAATCCTTCCATATCCTCAATAGAAAAATATGGAAGGATTATGGATACCTCTATCGATCGAGGGATCCCTCGATAGATATTGAACTATTATTTGACTATCAACGAATTAATAGGAATAATATTGAACTATTATTCCTATTAATTCGTTAATAGCCAATGATATCCACTCAATCATACAATAAGCTCTATACACAATTCCTTAGATACCTTCTTAAACCCATATTTATCTCTAAACCCCCAATAATTTCTCCAAATTAATTCACGTTAAACTCATTTCAAATTCACTTTAAACTGATTCAAATCTCCCGATATTCAATTTAAATCCCTCTGTACTCATTTTCGTAGACTGGAATTTTGTTATAAATACCTTTAGTTAACTATAACACGGGTAATAGAAAAACAGGAAGTCAAAAATTAGATGGGCTTATATTAGGGCATGGTCTTCTATTGGGGCATGGGCCTTTATTCTTCAATACCCCCTATTGAGTGGGCTTCTAATAGGGCATGGGCTTCTATTGGAGATGGGCTTCTATTAGAGACAATACGGTATTTCCTTTGTTATCTTTTAAAAGAAAATTCAAAGATTGCAAAAAATTAAAGGAGCAGTTTGTCCATTTAATCGCACAGACACAAGTTAAAAACATGGAATCCTTTTAAAGTAGACGTTGGTAGCTCATGAAAAGACGCATCAAATGACGCCCCAAATCCTACAAAGACCCTTCTAAAATGAGGTTACTTGCCCCCACGGGCAAGAAAATTTTTTGAAAGAGAATTCTCTCGCGACTAAGTGGGGCAGTGAACAGCGAAAGTCATTCGACACACATTTTTATTTAATCAGCTAATTCACTAAAATTATTGCTTCTTTTCCTCCTTTCACTCAAAAATTATTAAAAAATTATTTACCTTTATTGTCTGTACACTTCCAAGCTTGTTGAAAAATTAAAGGAGCTTGCCAAGCTTTGAAATCAACCAAAAATTTGTTTTTTGTTTTAAAAAAACGAAAATTTTTATTTAAAATACTCATTTGTAATTTTTTTTTGAAACAATTGGTTTGTTAAAAAAGAAAGGGGAAGAAAGAGGAACACGAGAACACTAAATAAACAACTCAAGTTATGTAAGACAGTCAAAAAAATTTTTTAGAAAAAAATATAGGTAATACATATTTAATAAAACTTACTTGCTTAGCAACGTAAAAATGAGAGGGAAAAGAAGGGGAAAATATGAAACAAAAAAATTAAAAAAAAATTTTTTTAATAGAATTTTTAAAAATAAATTTTAATAGTTAAATTTATGTATATAAATTTAAAAATAAAAAAAACTTGTTTTGAACACAAAAGATTAACAAAAAAATAAAAAAAAATTTTAAATGTTAATTTAATTTAATCAAAGAATTTTAAGAATTAAAAAAAAAATAAAAGAAAAATAAATTTTTAAATAAAAAATTGAAAATAAATTAACAAAAAATGTAAGAACACAAAAAATTTCCTTACTAATTCACTACAAGTTTAGTCAACTTTAAATTTATTTTACCCTAGAGATCAACTCTTTTCCTTTTCAAAAAACCTCTTAAATTTTAATCTCGCGAAATCATTCTAAAGGAAGTAATGCTCGCCGATTTTCCCTTCTTAACAATTATCATTCGAAACTTCTTTCAAATCTTTTAAAATCTAATAACTCTTCTGTATTCTGATTAAAAAAAATTTTTTTTGGAAAATTTTTATTCAAAACATAATTAAAATTTATTGACAAAAATAGTAGTTGTTCCCTCTTGCTGATATTTATTTTTTGATTATTTTTCGAAAATTGAAAAAAAAATCCAAAATTGTTACAATGGTTTTAATAGTATCAGCAATTGTACGGGGGAAGGAAATAAAGATTAAAAAAATTCTTGTTTGGAGGAACAATCAGAAATGAGGGGAAATTTAAATATATTTTTAATAGATTTGTGATTTAAAGACGTTTTTTTTATTTTCGATACAATCGACTCTCTCGATATAACGAACTCGAAACCGATTAAAGAGAAGGTTAATTATACCGAAAAGTTCGTTAAAATAGAGGTTCTCAAAAAAATTAAAAAAAAAGAATCACTAATCCTCATATGAGGGAAATAATTTTTTATAAAGGGAAGCCTAGAGCTTTTTCGAAATTTCGCCTTCGATATTTTTGAAATTTCTCGATTTCGGAGTCTCGAAATTTTTTTGTTTCGAAACAACTCTAGGAGAAATTTTTAATTATTTTAAAAAAAATTTTTAAAAGAAATCGGCTGGTTTCGAAAATATAGAAACAGCTCCATCAGCCACAATAGTCGCCCCAGTCACATAACTAGCATCATCGCTAGCCAAAAAAGCGATGACTTTAGCAATTTCTTCTGCCGTGCCTCCCCTTGCCATGGGGACGTGTTCTTTTATCCAATTTAAATAAAACTTGGAAAAAAAATTTTTGAGGGGTAATTAAAAATTAGAAGAAGCACCTTATTAACTGTGCTTTCCTCATCTGCAGATTCGCTGGTAATAAATCCTGGACTAACATTGTTTACCCTAACATTCTTTTTAGCATATTTAATGGCTATTGAACGGCAATAATTATCTGGAATTATTTTTTTTAATTTGGAGAATAATTCTAAAGACCTAGAGCAACTCTTGAAGTGTTGTAATAAGCATAGTCAGAAAACTGAAAAGAAAATATTAGACTTGAGGTTAAAATTAGGGTGAATGAAAATGACGTCCGAAAAAAATAAAATTAGAGGGACATCAATACTCTGTCTCAGTGGCTGGCAGAATGACACGAATTTTAATTGAATTTCTTAGATATCTTGATAGACCCCCAAGTCCGTTTTGGGCTAACTAACGGTAGTTTAGACAATATTTTGGTGTCAGACGGTGAATTGTCCCCTTATATTTAAAGAGAATGTTTACTTGTTGTTGGCCACCAAAACTGCTAACATTAACAACTGCCCCCTTTTGTTTCTCCAAATAAGGAACACATAACCGTGTAAGTTTTGTAATGCTTTTGAGATTTATATTAAAAAGTGTGTCAAAGTGTGAATCAAAATGTGAAGAGCTGAAAAAGTGAAAAAATAACATTGGAATATGAGAGAAATTTAGAGAAATTAAATAAAATTTTTCTCAGTAAAAACAATAAAATCCGCCTATTACAAATTGTAAATTAATTACAATTGTAAAAAATAAGTTAATTTAAAAATAAATACGCCTGCCTATATATGTATAATGTAAAATACGCCTGTTTACAATTATAAATACGCCTGCTAGCATTTGTAAAAGTGAGCATTAAAATAAACTTTTTTGCAATTGTAAAAATGATTGTAGAAGAAAATAAACTTTTCTTACAATTGTAAAAATAAAAATTCCACCTAATGACAATTGTAAAAATATTTAAAAATATTCACCGACGCCTACTAGCAAGTGAATTTCTGAAACTTGCACTAGGCTTTCCATCATCTTCCAATAAATCATTTTCTTCCCTGTCACTATCAACACTTCCACTATTCTGCCTATTTATATTGTGTTTTAATTTGTTGGAAATGGAGGAAGCTGGAGAATTACTGCCTTGAGTTCTGCCGATTGCCCCAGCACTGTTCACCTTTTAAAAATACTTCAATTTAATTTTTGTTACTTTTTTTATTTTAATTTTACCAATATATCAATTCGGCCAAATTTGTTGTAAGTTTTGTCTACAAGGTTTTTTAGGGTCTAAAATTGTTTATAAAATATTTTTAAATTACAATTGTAAATTTAATATTTATTACATTTTTGCTAGAGAAATTCCCGCTTAGTGTTATTTGTAAAAAAGGAATTGTAAAAATAAACTTTTTTTTTACAATTGTAAAATAAGTTTATTTTTTTATTAATTGTAAAAATAAAACTTTTTTTATAATTAAACCTTTTTACAATTGTAAATAAAACTTTCTTTTATAAATAAACTTTTTTTACAATTGTAAAATATAATTCAAGTTTATTTATTAATTAATTAAACACAATTTTGTGTAAGCATGGTTAAGTGGATTTGTGTTTAATTTAACAGCTAGAGTTTTTCAATATTTTAATTACCTGATCATTTTCAATAACTCCTTGAACAACAAGAATATTATCTTGACTAATTCCTGCTCTAACCATTTTAACTATTGTTTCCTATTAAAATTTAGTCTCTCATTTAAAATTTCAAATTCTTTTACCCTCAATTCTTTCTCCACAGTTCCATGTATTGTTACTTTTGCCCCTTCTTTTCCCAATAAAATAGCTGTTGCCCTGTCTATTGCACAATTTGATTCTTGACAAAAAAATTAATTTTAAAAATTGTCTCTTTACTAAGAAACACACCAGTAATAATCGCAACTTTTCCAATAAATCTGGAACCAATGGGTGGACTTTTAACAGGATATATTTGATTAGATGCTGTTAATTCGTGATTATTGTTGTTGTTGTCTTGAATAGTTTCCTCGTCCTCATCTTCTTCACCTATTGTATTCCCTCCCCAAATCATTGTTGTGGAATGAAATTAAATGAAGCTAAGTTTTACAAATTGTAAAGACAAAATTACAAATTGTAAAAAGTTGATAGTAGATACTGACAGTGTTAGACAAGGAAAACAAGTTTTACAAATTGTAAAAAATCACAAATTGTAAAAAGTTGAAGTTTTGATGGTTGACTGTTAAATAAGGAGAATAAGTTTTACAAATTATAGAAAAACTACAAATTGTAAAAGGCTGATTTTGTAGTTATTGACAGTGTTAGACAAGGAAACCAAGTTTTACTAATTGTAAAAATATTACAAAGTGTAAAAGGTTGATTTTTATGTAGATAGTTGACTGTTAAATATTAGACCAAGTTTTACAAATTGTAAAAAATCAAATTACAAATTGTAAAAAAAGTTGTTAGATAAGCAGAGAAAAATATTTTTTTATTGCAACTTAATTCAATCACGAGTTGTTTCTAAAAATCAAAAAGTAGCCAAAATTTGTGAAGAAAAAGCAAAGAAAAGAGAAAGATGTCGATTTAATGCCATTTCTCAATCCTTTGCGCTTTAAATTTTTTTAATGAAATATGAGAGGCTTTTTTAAATAAAAAATTTTTTTGTTTTTATTCTTTTTAAAAAGCTAAAAATCTTTCAGGTAAGAAAAAAAGGTTACATGAACAAATATTTTATGTGTATTTTACTTGAATTTTTTTTGTAAAATTTATTTCGAAATAAAAAGATTAAAGGGAGATTTATTTTTTAATATTTTTAGTTGATAAAATTAAAATTTAATAAAATCAAAAATTGATTGGGAAAAATAAATTCGACAGTAAAAATTTCGGTAGTCTTTATTTTTAAATTTCTTCAAATTCACATTTCTTACTCTTGCAATTCACTAAGTTGAAATATCAACGAGCAACTAATATCAACACTTTATCTGAGGTAGCGAGGATAGAGATGGAGTAGGGCAACTAAAACAAGCCTAATGTGCTCCGAAATTTTCAATTGTCTTTTTATCTACTATGTAAATTATTGAAGCCCTCTATTATAAGGTTCAGCTCAAATTTAAAAAATTTTACTTTAAAATTTATATTTCCAATTTAATTTTAAATTTGAATACAAAATACATACATATGTATTTCAAAAATTTATTTAAAAAATATTTTTAAAAAATGTAATTTTTTTCTTTAAATATTTTTCCCATCTTTATTTTTTATTTTCTTTTGATCTAAACAAAGATTACACTTTGCATTAAAAAGAAATATAAAAGCAAAAGGTCAAAGAATCTTAATGAGAAAATTGCTTATTGCAAAGGTTTAAATTTGAACGTGATTGTCTGGGCGCCATCCTCTCTTGGCTAGTTAATTTTCTAATTTTCTGCCGAGCCGATTACATTAAAGGTTTTGATTAATGTACTTCTGTTCAATAAAATAAGTTATCAGCGAAAATCCACCGGCTGTAGACCCTAAATTCCTTAGTTTTGCCTCGGCGCCCAAATTTGCCGCGCCCAAACAGGACGGATTTAAAAGTTTAAAAATTTAATTGTTAAGCTACCGTATCCCTTTTCTTCTCAAAACTTTTGCACATCACTCTGTTTCTTTTCCTTATTTTCAATGCTATTTTCATCCATATTTTCTCTAATTTCACAAGGGTTATACACTTCTCCATTCTCAATTTGTAATTTTTTCTGCTAGAATATTCTCACTCCTCCTTAATTTATTCACTTATAAAAGCAATGTTTGCCTATAAATTTCCGTCATTTAGATTTATCCTTTCATTCCGATGCTGTTTTTAATGGCGAAATATTGCCAATAGTTTTTTAAGGGTAAAAGGGGATTTTCTACGTAATTTCCTTTATTTTCTGATTTATTCTTTTAATAACCAAGGAAACGAGATTTTTTAAAAACACGTCCAATACCCTAGAGATGTTTTCGAAAATTAACGTTAAAAGATCCTCTACTCCTTATAAATCCCCCATTTTTCATTCCTATTCCCTTTTCAAAATTCTAATTCCCCAATTTTTTAACAGTTTAAGTTTTTGTGCTTGTACGTGGTGAAGTTTGACGAGAGGACGAAGAGGCGAAGTTTTGAAGTTTTTTGACGTGTTGGAACAGTGACAAATCTTGTTGACCAATATGAGCTCAGGAGTGGAGTGCTATCGCTGCCATGAAACGGTTTTTGAATTTTTGGGTGTTTAGTGTTTGGAGTTGTAAAGGGGGGAGGAGTGTTTTGCAACGGCACAACTTAAGGGGCACATCTCGCGGGAATGTCCGAACAATGATGGTGGTGGCGGCGGAAGAGGTGGTCCACGCGGAGGAGGTTTTTTTTGATTTTTTAACATTCAAAATTTATTTTAAAATTTTAAGGCGGCGATGGAGGACAATCCAAGTGCTACAACTGCGGACGCTATGGACATTTTGCACGTGAATGCAGAAGTGGAGGCGACGGAGGTGGAGGCGGACGTCGTGATGACCGTGGTGGAGGACGTGGTGGTGGCGGAGGAGGCGGCGGCGGCAAGTGTATGGTTTTGACTGATTTTATTTTGGGAGTTAAGAGTTTCGGTTGATTTTTTAGCTCCAATTTTTGGGTTCTTTATCCTCCAGGGAGAAGATTTTTTTGGAATTCTCCTGTGAATTCCCTAACAATCCCCTTTTAATTAAATTTCTATCAGGTTATAACTGCGGCGGTTTTGGACACTATGCTCGTGATTGTGAAGGAGGAGACGGTGGTGGCGGCGGAGGAGGTCGCGATCGTGGAGGACGTGATGACCGTGGTGGTGGAGGACGTGGAGGGGATATGAAGTGTTACAATTGTAAATATGAATTTTGGAAAGGATTTTAAAATTTTATATTTAGGTAACAAGTATGGCCACATGTCTCGTGATTGTCCAGAAGGCGGTGGAGGTGGCCGTCGTGGTGGTGGAGGAGGTGGTGGCAATCGTAATTGTTACAATTGCGGACAGGATGGTTAGGAATTTTTTCTTTGGGCTGGGAACTTATGGGCTTTTCCCTTCCTTTTTCTCCTTTATTGTTTATGGCATAAGGGAGGCAATTTTGAGAGAAAACGGGAAGAATGGGGTCAATAAAGTTCATAACTCTGCTTACATCCTCCTCAAAAAATAACATTAAATTCTCAGGTCATATCAGTCGTGATTGTCCTGATAAGCGTGACCGTTGAAGTGTTGATGGAGCACCAACGCTATTTTAAAGTTATTTGGTTGGAAATGCAAGGAGAAAGACTTGAGAGAAAATTAAACGTTCCAATTTTCCATTTTATTTAAAATTTATTTTTGTTTGAAAATCTGATTGACGTTGGTTTAATTTTGTTATATCTTTATTTATTTTTTGACATTTTCAGATTTTCATAAATTCTCTCTTTGCTCCTTTACGATAAAATTGTTGCTCTTTTGCTGACAAGGGAACATTCCGAACTGTGACCAAAAATTTTCAAATAAAAATTATACCAACGTGTAGAGCATGGTCGAAAGCCAATTGTAGTAGGTTTCTTTTTTGGCCCTGACCCCCATTTCGAAAAGTTATAGGGCTTCAAAGTTTCCGACTTTTGGAACGGTTGAGTCGCCCTCATAAAGAGAGATTTTTCTTTTATTAAGGAGAAAAATAAGACTCCCTTCCTCCTTTTTTCCTTTCCTTTTCTTTTCCAATATTAGTTAAAGAAAGAGAAAAAGAGGAGAGAAAAGAAAAGGAAAAGAGGCGTCTCTGCCTTGCAGCTAATGTCAATTAAAAAGGAAAGAGGAGGAGTCAGAGAAGCCTCTTTTCCTTTTCTTTTCTCTCCTCTTTTTCTCTTTCTTTAACCAACATAGGAAAAAAAGAGGAAAGGAAAAATTGAGAAAAGGAGTCTCATTTTTCCCTTTAGGAAAGAAATAATAAGAAAAGTGAGGGCGACTCAACCGTTCCAAAAGTCGGAAACTTTGAAGCCCTATAACTTTTCGAAATGGGGGTCAGGGCCAAAAAAGAAACCTACTACAATTGGCTTTCGACCATGCTCTACACGATGGTATAATTTTTATTTGAAAATTTTTGGTCACAGTTCGGAATGTTCCCTTGTGAGCTTATAATTTTTGGTTTAATCCAAAAATTATTTAAAAATATTTTAAAAATTCTTTAATTTTAATTTTTCTTTAGAATAATTTGATTTTTAACAGTTTAAATTTTTGACATATTAGAAAAATGACATTATTAGATACTGGAGATGGTGGTGCTGGGTTACCGCCACCGTCTGGTGGAGGTAAAATTTTTATTTTTAACTCTAAATCTATTTTGTGATTTTAAGGTGGAGATGATAGTAAAGAGAAATGAGAGAATTATAAGAAAGAATCGACGGAAATGCAAGGAAAAAACCTAAGAGAACAATAATTTAAAATATGCATATCAATTTCCGTTTTAGATAAAATTGCTTTTAAAATTTTTATAATTTTTGGTTGCAAGGTATGCACGAAAAATTGCCGAATATGTCTTCGCTAAACGATGGCCGTGCTTCGCTCAGTCGTGCTCGCTTCGCTCGGCCGTCGTTCCGCTCGACATGCCCGGCTTCCTCCGCAGTGGCAAACTTTTTTCCGCGAAAACATGGGTACTTATTTCCTCCCCGCCCCCCCCCCCCCCCCAGTCCGCAATTCAGTTGAAGTCGACGAGCTCTTTCGAATGAGCTATAAGTTGTATAATCCAATCTTCTACCCCATAATCGAGCTTACTCCCCCTATGGTTTTTTCTTATGAATGGGGGAGAAGACGGATCAACTAGTGGAGAAAGTGGCGGGTCACCTGTGTTATTGGAGGTTCTAAAGAAGGAACCTATAAATTAAAGTATGATGTAAAAAGAATCTTAAAATTAAATAATTAAAATGCAAGGAGAAAAACATTTAAAAGAACAATAATTTAAAATGTATCATTTTCTCTTCACTCCTTTATCGATAAAATTGATTTTTAGCTAATCAAAAAATATATTAGGGTAACAAAGTAGATAATCAGAAATAAATTACAAAATTCCAAATAATCAACAAAATTTCTTTTCTGGCAGTTTGTGGTCGTTTTCTCGTTTATCCTCAATTAATTGTCGCTTTCTACTATTTAAATTGTTTACTTTTTGAAAGACAAGTATAGGCCTTTCAAACCCTTAAAATTTTTTAATTTTGAAAATCGAAATTTTTTTAAAAATTAACCTCGTGTCACAGCTTTAGGAATTCCCAATTGTTGACATTCTACAAATCCAACTTCATCAATTAAATAATTTTTAAATTGGTCAGGTTTAAATTTAATATTTTTGTAAGTCTCAAACATTTCTGGCTGAAGAGGAAAATAAATTTTTAAAAAATATTTTTTAAATTTCTAACCATTGTTTTTGCTCGTTTGTAATATTTTGACCAATCCTGCAATTCTAATAGTAAACGTCCGCCTAAATTAATAATCATTAATTTCAATTTATGTTTAAAATAGACAAATTTTTTATGATTGACGGAGTCGGGCCTCATTACATAGGCTGGAGAAACGGTACCCTATAATGAGCTGTATCATAAATAGAGGGTATTTTTTACGAGGTGTACTTTTGTCAAATAAAGGGTAACTTAAAAAACGGGGTTTATCTTAAATAAAAAATACTTTTAAAAAGGAGTATCTTAAATTATAGAGAATCGCTTAGGCACCTCCCCCAACCAAGGGTCTCAACTAAATTTTAAGACGTATCCAAGGTGTATCTATTATTTTTTTATAAAAAAACCAAACCTCTATTTAAATGTTTAAAAGTTCTTTTAAAAAATCTTTTAATTCCTTCATCCCCCCAATTTAAATGTATCCATTTTGAAATACTTAAAGCCAAAATAACGTCATATTCTTCTCGTATCATTTCAAGATATTCGTCAGATTCTAATACATAATTCTCTCGAGAAAACCAAACATTGTAATTTTTTATAGATACTGGGAATTTTCCAATAAACTTTTTTGAAAAAAGGGATTAAAATGAATTAATTAAAATACAGGGGAGGCCCCCATAATTGGCTTTTTGTTAGTCTTTCAGGGACTTTGGTCCTTGAAAGGTTCCCCCCCTAATTCCCATAATTAGAATCCTATTTAAAATAAAGGTGTGGAGCAGGGATAGAGTGAATTACGATTTTCGACCCAATTTCCGGTACGAGGGTTATTTCCGACCGACTCATAAAAAAGAAAGGAGTGGGGAGGTTTAAAACTTCTTCCATTAACCTATACATGAAAGTAAGCGAAAGGAAAGGAAGATCCAAATAAAAGCCTAATCGACCCAATTTCCATTGTACCGGAAATTGTGTCGAAAGTCGGAATTCAGACTATCTCTGCTCCACATCTTTATTTTAAATAGGATGGAGCCCCAATTAGAATCGGGTAATAGAAGCACCTATTATAATAACTGCCAAGAGGTTCCTGCCTTCTTAATTTATTAAGAATTTTTTTAGAAACTTTAAAAAAAACCTCTTGTCCATCTCCATCATTACATTCAAAATAATGTCTAATATTTTTCCTTGCAACACCAATTAAATGATCATCAATATCAATTCCAAGAATCCATGAAGGTTTTAATTCCTTTGCAATTTCTAAAGTTAAATGTCCAGCATTACAACCAACATCCAAAATTCTTTTTTTATTAAACCATTCTTTTGGTAATATATCCAAACGGCTGAAAGAGAAAAGGAAGGATTTTTTAATTTTTTTAGTAATTGGACTCTCCAACAATTTTCCCACATTTTGAGGCTCCAAAACTTTTTAGTTCCAAATCGCTATCCAAAAAACGAAAATTTTTGAGAGTAAATCGCTGATGTACTAGCGATTGGCACCAAGAAAAGTACAAAGTTTTGGCTTACAGTTCGAGATAAGGGTTGGCGTTTCCAAGGAAATCTCCAAGTATTCAGAACCGAAACCGATATCCGGACTCTTTTCGGTTCAGGCTACCCGGAGCCGCCAACCTTATTCAGGGAGACTCCCTTGCATTTGGTATCCCTAATCTAATATACACCTCGTTATAGATCCTTTAGTTCACGGAGGGGTACCTTATATTCAGGACACTTATAAAAAATTAAAAAAAAATTTTTTTAACTAACGGATCGTGGTCAAATCCTTTCGTCCTCACACCATAATAACGATTAAAATTTCCATAACGAAAGCGTTCATTTCTACAAAAATAAAAAAATATAATTTTAATTAAATTAAAAAAATACTTTTTTTCTTTCTTCTCTGAAATAACCAAACTATTTGTGGCTGTAGAAGAAGATGAGGGGAGTCCAGAAGGGGATGAAGTATTTGAACAAAATTCTTCCTCCATTTTAGGTCAAAATTAATTTTTAAAAATTTTGTCTAAAAATTTTTTTAGCTAAAAATAAATTTAAAAAAAATTTTTAAAAAAATATTTTTTGACGAATAAAAACGAATAAAAATTAAATTTAAAATAATCTCTAAAATATTTATGTCTAAAAAATATACAAAAATATCATTTCACAAGAGAGGTATAAAATATACAAAATTAAAATTAATTTAATATATTCACTCATCTATTTTTCATTAATTCCCTCTGGTGGACAACTTATTGACCTTCTCTGATTTTTAGCTAAAAATTAAAAAATTAATAGAAATGAAAAGATTTTTTGTAAATTAAACAAAAAATTACTACAAAAATTTTTTTTATATTTCATCAAAGTTAAATTTTTTTAATTTTATTTTATAATGGAGAACAAAAAGCTGGGATCCATTTACGTCTCTTATTATTTTTTCGATTTTTTTCATTTTTTTTTTAAATTTAGGAAGTACCCATAGGTAGAAAACATCTTTCCTAATTTAAAGCTTTTTACTCTTTGACCCCGAAATCTCAAAATTTAAAGAAATGTAAGTCTCAAACCTGGATATTCCAAACCCTCACCCTAATATCATCCCCAAAACCCCTAATAAACATAAAAATAAATTAAAAATAATTAAAAAGTAACCAAAATCATCATCATTGCCACAAAAATCTCCAATAGAATTATCATCGCAAGGCAAGGAACCTCCTTTCTCTGAAATTATTGATGATTCACTTGATGAAGATTTTTCACAAGAATGAACAAGATTTTCATAATCATCGTCTAAATTTTGTTGTTCAACACCAGCCTTTGGTACAAAAATATCTTGATCTTTATCATAAAATAATTGTGCTCCTTTAAAGACGTTTATATTTGGTGGAACCTAAAAAATAAATTAATTTAGGTAAGAAATTCACGGACAAAATTGAAACTTATAGAAATTAAAAAAGAGAGACTATTAGGCAGGTATGAAATACCAACCCCGATAATATCAAACTCAAAAATTTCAAACACTCCAGAAAACCTTTCTATTATTTAAAATTATGACGTCATTTCTGTGGTTTAGTATTTCGGTAGTTTTTGGTAGTTTGACGCTTCGACCTTTTGGTATTACGGCACGTTCAGGACCTAACAAAGGATAATTTCGAATTGGCCTAAACCCCTAATTTTAATATTAGGAGCTTCCTCTTCCTTCTTTTTTCTGCAAATGTCCCCAAATTCAATTTATTTAATTAAAAAAAATTACCAAAAGTATAGAATTAAATTCAGGTAAATATTTTTCAACAGGCAAATAATTTCCAACCCAAATTCGTTCTTCCTCATGATTATCCATTTTTATTTTTTTATTATTTGGTTGTTCATTAAATAATTTTTTAAATTGTTCAATATTTAAATTATTTGTTAAAATTTGGTTTTCTTTTAATAAAGAAGTTTGTAAATGTTCTAATAATAAATTATTCCAATTGTGAGGACGAGAAGTTAATTCTGTGAAAAAAATTTTTTTCAATTTAAAAATTAAAATGGAAAAGCCCATATCAGTTGAGTTCCATCTTTACCCCGTCTATATTCACAACGCAAAATTTTGGCTACATACGCAATTTAGCCCTCTCCTGAAATCCCACCCTTGGAATATGTCTTGACGGTTTATAGGTCAAAATTAGTCGAAAAGATTGAAATCCAAAAAAAGGATGCAGCTGGAGGAATTGGCCTCTCTATCCACAATATCCGCTCAACGGGTGAAAATGGGCTCATTGTCAGTCGGAAAATAAACAGTTCGATTCAACTGATGGGTTGTCCCATAAAAACTATTTAAACTAACCCAACTTTTCAAAAAAAATTTCTAAAAATAAATTTAAACCTTGAATCATTTTTTCACAAATTTGTCCCTTTAAACTCATCGCCAATAAACAAAGTATTTTGTCACAATCTCCAAGTAATTTTACATCTGCTGTATAATTAGGCAGCAATTCTCGATTAATTAAAATTTGAGGAATTGAATTGTCAATATTATAGGGGATTAGACTAACTGGGCGAACTTGTAAAGAAGAACCAATAATTATTAATAAATCAACATTTGTTGAATCTATAGCCATTTGATTATGAAATTGGTCAGTCAAATCTTCTCCAAAAAATATTATATTTGGTTTGATTACACCGATTTTGCATTTTTGGCAATAGGCTACCTTCTAAAGAAAAAAAATTTTTTTTTAATATTTTAATTATAAAGAGAGATCCAGCTGACTAATCGGGGATCTAACAATAAGATCTATTAAAAGAGAGAAAACTCTCCGACGTCTAACTGGCAAGAGGTTGCAGAAACGATACTTGACAGGCTAATCTTTACCTCTAGCTAACTTAATTAGCCCAAACCAGACCTGGTCACGGATACTAATTTTGATATCCGTATCCGGATATTTACGGCGGATACAGGCGGATATCCGCAGGCATTTTGGTATTATCTGTATCCGTATCCATGACCAGGTCTGGCCCAAACTATGTTTATATATAAAATCATCCTCTAAGGAATCTCGTCTTTCTATTGCTAGTTCTGGATAAGTTTTGATAATTTTACAGTTTGCCTTAACGTTGGGTTTGGGTTCACTCAAAAAAACAAACCTTTTGAAAAACATTTTCACGAATTTCTTCTGAATCAATTTCATTTTTACAATTTAAACAAGTTGAACGAGCAAAAGAACCTTAAAAATTTTTTTTATAAATATTAATAATCCTTTCAAACCATGACATTCAATCAAATTATTTATTCCAGCCAAGCGTTCCAGAGTATCAATATTTTGAGTATAATTTCTCAAAAGTTTCCCTTCTTCTTCCAAAAATTTAATGAATTTGTGAGAAATGGAAGGACGGAATTGGCCAGGGAAAATTTCCTAAAAAATTTTTATTTAAAAAGAATTTAAAATTTTTAGAAAAAGTTGACCATTATGTACCCATGACAAAATTCTTAAAAAATATTTTCTTCAGATACCTTTGCAAAAGCATAAAATGGCCGAGGATTACGACGAAAAAAGTCAATATCAAACATTGAGTGAGGATCAGGCAATTCAGGAAAATCATCTTTTAATCGAGCATAAATTCCTTTTTCTGAACGAAAATCGGGTATTCCACAACTAACAGAAATTCCAGCTCCTGATATAATCATTATTGATTTACTACGCCTGAAAAATAATAAAAAATTATTTTAAATCCCAAAAATTCGCACAAAATCCCAAAAGCCTCAATTTAAAATTTTAGAAAGTCAAGGGCAAATTTGCAAACAAAAAACAAGTCTATTGAAAATGTATGGACAAGCATACTGAAGTTATCATAATAAAATTTAATGGGTATCCAATGTCGTTTAATTAGTGAAGAAAAAAGAGGAATGAAATGGACATTGGCTGCGAATAAACCACAAATTCGTAATAGCCGATGGGCAATTAGATGGCCTAGCGCATTAGGCCATAGTTTGGAGAGAAAAGGATTGAAATCCTTTTTATCATAAAAGCTTATTGGGTGTCCGTATAAATCGGTCAGATAACGCCCTCTCTTATCACCAAGAATATTTCCCTATCCCATTAAATATCACCCCATAAATTCAAAAAATTAAAAGAAAAACCTAATTAATTCCACAGCATCCTCAAAAGTATTCCATTGCGGCAATTTCTCTCTACTTCTAATTTCACACAATTCTTGTAAAAGTTGTAAAATCCAAATGTCAGGTATATTTGTTGGAATAGAATACATTGGATACAAAATTGAAAGGACGCCTCTAGGCGATATTCCCTTCCGAATTAATTGTTGGACTAGAAACATTGATTTTGTTGGTTTTTTCCACTGAATTGAAGGGTAATTTGGAGTTTCCTGGATAATTAAATTTGGATTAGAATTATTTGAATTTTGAAAATTAGAGGTTGTTGAGGAGGTAGAAGGTTGACATTCACTAGGGGAAATTAAATTTTGTTGTTGTTCATCTTCTATTTTCTCTACAATTTCGTTACAAATAACAGACGAAATATCATCATCCATTAAAGGGAAAAGGAGGTAATATTAAAAAATTTTCTAAAAAATAAATTTAAATTAATTAAAAAATAATTTGGCAGGTTGGCAAGCCATCGAAAAAAATTCAAAAATAAACGAGAACGAGGAACGAGATTTTTTAATTTTTTAAAATCTATTAACAAATTCTTAAAAATAACAAAAAATATAAATTAAATTACTCATCATCACTATCATTAAAAACAATACGAGTTGGAAACATTTTTGGTTCATTACTTCTTTGAATTGAGTTTTCTTCAAATTTTTTACCATTTTCATTTTTGTCCTCTTTTTTCTTCTTTTTTAAAATTGATTTTAATGGAATATCAGAAATTCTAAAAATTAAAAAAATTAAAAGGTGTTAAATTTAAAAGTAAATTTATGTGAAAAAAACATGACATTGTCCGCGTTGAGGATTCTTAAAACGCAAGATGTGCGAGATTTTTGTGAAAGCATACTATTATATAATTTCTGACGCACTTATGTCCCATGGAGTGCCGTTAAACCTTTCATTTTTAAAAATAGGGTTCGGCACATCGCTACTATGTACGCCCTCTTAAGCCCATATTCCAACCCGCTCATTGTACGCCCAATCCTCGTAAAATGTTTTTGCAAATTTGTGTAAGATAGGATCAAACTCTCATTCTAATTCAAAATTAAAAAACCAAAAGCTAAAAACCTTTTTTGATTTTCCTCCTCAATTTGTTTTTCCTCTTCAACCTGATATTCTTCTTCTTCTTCAATTTCCTTTTTCTCAACAACCATCTTCTCCTCTTCAACTTGCTTTTCCTCCTCCTCACCAAGCTCTTCTTCTTCGATTTCCTTCTTTTCTTCAATCTCCTCCTTTTCTTCTTCAACTTCCTTATAAATTACTTCAGTTTTATTCCCTTCACATTTCTCAACCTTTCTATTTTTTAATTTTTCTGCTTCATCTTTAATTGCTTCCCAAGCTTTTTTACAAAGCCCGTAATTTTTATAATTTAAAGAATTTTGAAGGAAATTAATAAATTTAGATTCTTTTCTGGGTATATTTGTATATCCTTGTATTTTTCTAAGTAAACCTTTTAATTGCGGGTCATTAACAAATTTAATAGCAGCTCGAACTTGATTAACCCAACTATCTTGTTTTACTTCTCCCTGAAAAATTAAATTTAAATAATGTCGAACATTAAATTTTAGATGCCTCTAGAACTGAAAATTGTAGTTTATGAGGGATAGTTGGGGATTTGTTTAGGCAACTCCCAATCAGCAGATATGGGCGAAAAGGGAAGGATGAGAGGAAAGGAAAGGGGGAGCCTAAAAAAGAACAAAAACTTTTCAAGGTAGGAAAAGAAAATTTTCAATGTATTTTTCAATCAATTTTGAAGGTATCTAGAATCAGGCACGTAGCCAGGATTTTTTTCGGTAGGGGGGGAGGCAAGGTGGGAAATTTTCTGCGGCGAATTTTTAGCACCTCAGACGAAAATTTTGAGAATTTTAGAAGGCTATAAGCCAAAAAACTTAATTTTGAAGGCTATGAAGCTATATTTCTCCCTTTTTCAACACCGGGGGCCTGTTTAGAATGTGGATTGACCGTCTAAAAAATTCCCTTTAAATTTTAAAAATTTAAAAACAAAAAATAAACCTTATTAATTTTAGCAGTATAATTAGCTCCTCCATATTTTTCATCTTCAGAAATACATTTAATATGATGATCATAATTATTAATAGTAAATACAACTTGACAATCCATACAAGAAAAAGAGCCATTTTTACATTTTGAAGAATGTTTTTGAACTTGATTTTTCTTTAAAGATTCTCCACAATTGTCACAGATAAAGAAAACCATTTTTTAACAAAAATTGAGAAATTTTCAAGAAAAACTTAATAAATTAAAAATTTATTAACCAAAATTTAAGAAAAACGGGATGGGACGAATTGGGGAATTTTGTACAGTGGGACGAATTGGGGTGGGACGAATTAACGAAAAGAATAACAGCCAGTTTGGCGTAGGGAACGACATATCAACGTTTTCTTAAGAAAAAAACGTGTCTTGTGATTTCGCCAGTGGCAGTAAACGTTTTTAAAAAATAATTTTTCCCGCAAAAATAATTAGAGTAACATTAAAAAATAATTGTGAATAATCTAGACATTAAGGAAGATAGGAGCATTTTGAGGGAACATCGTGAGATTTGGGAGGCTTAAGAAGAATTTTAAATACTTCCTGGTTCGAAAAACAAAACCATTGTGGTTGATAAATGAGATAAGTTAATACTGAAATATTGACTGCCCAAATCACTCATAATTATTTTTTATTGTTACTCTAATTGGTTACTGCCTAAATCACTCACTGCCCATATTACTCACTGCCTAAATCGCATACTGGCGAAATCACCAGACACGAGAGCAATATGCACGGAGCAGTTCAACTGAGTCCCCACGATTGAGTCCGCACGATTGAGTCCCCACGATTGAGTCCCGGCACAATTGAGTCCCCACGATTGAGTCCGCACGATTGAGTCCCCGTTGTATATACCTCAATTGAGTCCCCGTTAAAAATTCCCGGTAGGAATTTTTATTTTCCTAGATTTTTTTATTGTTTTTTTTTATTTTTTTGTTTTTCTTTTGGGGTTTGCAACTAATTTTGTTAATTAGTTGACCGAGCATCCACTCAAGTCCATCCGAGCACTGAATTTTCTCAATGAGGACGAGAGGGAGGACGAGAATCTTGTGTAGGTAAAAGTTTAATTTTTATTTTTTAATTTTAGATTTTATATTTCAGGTTGGTCTAACTTTGCTCATCACGTGACGGACTTCATCCCACGGCTGCAACGATGGGAAATTTGAAAAGGTTTGGAATTTTTATTTTGTTTTTCGTTTTTATTTTTAAAATTTTTTAGTTGATTTTCGTCAGTTTCTGACTGGCGATTTTCAAGTTCACAGTTTCTGAAGGAACGAAGGTGGTGAACTTAGGAGAACAAAAAACGAAAGAAAGGCCCTTCTTTGGCACAATAATTGAAGCTAGACTTTGGTTTTTTTTAATTTTTTTGATAAAATTTTTAAAAAATATTTTTTTATTTTTTTTTCACATTTTGATTTTCTCCCGTATCCAGGTAAATTCTGCCGGAGTCCGGAAATTAGGAAGGAGTTTTTACGTTCGTAATTTAGATAGTTTCCCCTACCCTCCATAGCAGCACAAAAAGTTTTTCCAGCGAAGATTCTGTTGGTCAAAATTTGTTCAGAATCATTCAATCAACTTGATTTTGGTCTTATTCAACTCATCTCGTCGATCCCTTTCGAATGAGCTATTTTTTGTTTATTCGAATGTTTCGCAACAAAAATTCCCCATGGAATTCCACCAAAAAATCCACCATTTCGAGCCCCATATCTCGGCGAGAACTTGTTCAACAATGTTGATTTTGGTGTCATTCGACTCACTACTTTCGAATGAGCTGTCATTCAAAAAATCTCTCGATATCCCTCCTAATCCCCAAACCCACAATATCCATCTTAATCTCTCCGAATTTGTTGATATCTGCCTTAATTCAACCGATATCCCCGCTTAAATCTACTTATATCCCTTGATATTCACCAATATCCATCTTGATACCTCGATGTCGCATACAAGTCCCCTGATATTAACATTAATCCCTCCAAATCCCCAAATATCCCTCTTAATCTTTTTTAATATAATTAAATCTAGGGGACTCAATTGAGGTATATACAACGGGGACTCAATCGTGCGGACTCAATCGTGGGGACTCAATTGTGCCGGGACTCAATCGTGGGGACTCAATCGTGCGGACTCAATCGTGGGGACTCAATCGTGCGGACTCAATTGAGGTGTACCGTAATATCAACGTTTTGCGCCAAACAACTGCGAATCAACGTTTTTGTATCTTTTTTTCTCTGCTCTGCCATTATATTTCTCTTCTTTTTTTCTGTTAATTTTCGTTCGTGTAGTCTCTCCTTTGGAATTTGCAATTTTCCATTTTTATAAATGTTCAGTCTTTTTTCTGTAATTTTTAGGGATTTTTCCACATATATTCTTACTAGATGGATGAATTTGAAAATGAATTAAGAGTCGCATTCGAAAGCGGCGATCTCGAAGAACCTGTGACACCGTCATCGAAACGTCGAAAATCCGATTTCCTTAAAGGATTAATCTAGGAAGTCCGAAGAGTAGGCGATCATGGAATGAATGTTTGTACTTTCGTGTCTTCCAATTCCTGGAGACATTTCCAAAATCAGAAAAAATATATCTGATTTAGTCAACAAAAATCTTACCTATCTTGGGCTTGACATGTCAAAAATCGTTTTTATTACTGATGAGGGATCTAATGTAAGATAAAGAATCGTTTAAAGAAATTGTTAACAAATATTCTGGAAATCACACAGAGAGAATGGAACGAATTTTTTCCAAGCAAAATCTTTTTGAAGCTTATATTCAAACTGTTTCAATGTTGGAAGCACCTTTGAAAATACTTGAGGTAAAAAATAATATTGAAATTTAGAAAATTTAAATTTTATGCCGAAAATAAATGTACAATGAACAGATTAATGATAGAAATGATCAAATTGGAAAATGCTTGGAGAGGAGAAGTAAGAGGAGATGATTTAGTCAGAGCAGCTTTAGCCAAAAGTGGATTCTGAATATGATTTACAAGTATGGTTTGATTGGATTCTTGAGAGAACAAGAGAATGTCGAAGTACTAAATTACTCAGGTCTGTATTTCATGAAGAATTTTTTAAGGTATTTAATAGGGTCGTTGGCGATTTTAAAAACCGAAAACCGGGGATACCGGTTGATAATCGGTTGCCAACAACCCTAGTATTTAAATTAATAAGTATAAGTAATATTTTTTTCAAGGCTGCATGGGATGTACAAATTATTTGTAAACCAAAACTTCGTCGTGATTATTCAAAAAGTTACAAACAGAAATTAAAAACGATGATTTGGCCGAGAAAGGACTAGATTTTGAGATGGAACAGTATGAAACTGGATGTAAGAATTTGGGAGGACATAAGCTAGATTTGCTAAAATTTTGGAAAGAAACTTCAAACAAAATTCCACTTCATTACAATCATTATTTAAAGATGGATAAAATTTTGTTGTTTTATATATTTTTTCAATTTTAATAAAAAAATTCCTACTCGTAAAATTCTTTTAAATTCCAAAGGAGAGACTACACGAACGAAAATTAACAGAAAAAAAGAAGAGAAATATAATGGCAGAGCAGAGAAAAAAAGATACAAAAACGTTGATTCCGTGCCCGCTCAACTCATCTAATCCTTAACTCATCCACACGCCCAAAAACGCTCAACTCATCTAAACGGCTAAAATTCCTTAACTCATCCACACGGCCAAAAACGCTCAACTCATCCAATCCTCAACTCATCTAATGCTTAACTCATCCACACGCCCAAAAACGCTCAACTCATCCAATCCTTGAAATATCGGCCGGTTGAGTCCCTAGCCGGTTGAGTCCCTGGTCAGTTGAGTCTCAACCGGCCCAAGACTCAACCGGCCCAAGACTCAACCGGCGGTAATCAACCACTCAAACGGCCGGGACTCAACTGACCAGGGACTCAACCGGCTAGGGACTCAACTGGTCATGGACTCAAACGGCCAGGGACTCAACTGGTCATGAACTCAGACGGCCAGAGACTCAACTGGTCATGGACCCTACTTACCAGAGACTCAAACGGCCGGAGACTCAAACGGCCAGAGACTCAACTGGTCATGAACTCAGACGGCCAGAGACTCAAACGGCCAGGGACTCAACTGGTCATGAACTCAGACGGCCAGGGACTCAAACGGCCAGGGACTCAAACGACTGGTACTCAATAGTCTCGTTCCAAAGGATTGGATGAGTTGAGCGTTTTTGGGCGTGTGGATGAGTTAAGCATTAGATGAGTTGAGGATTGGATGAGTTGAGCGTTTTTGGCCGTGTGGATGAGTTAAGTGTTAGATGAGTTAAGAATTGGATGAGTTGTAGGGTAGCCGTTGATTCGCAGTTGTTTGGCGCAAAACGTTGATATTAACGTTGTTCTGGCGTTATGTATTTAAAAAAAAGTTGTTCGCGAATAATTGTTGATATTATTAAATCAACTTTTTTTTCTTAAGAAAACGTTGATATGTCGTTCCCTAGACTATCCCTAGAATGTATTCTAAAATGAACCCCGAGAAAATTCAAACTCCCACCCTACTAATTCTCAAACAAAATCCACTTAACCACACTGTCCATCTGTCTTCCGACCAATTGTCCTATTTTCGTATTGTCTTTTTGGGACACTTTGTCCCCATAAATTTGTGTAAAAAAATAAATTTAAAAAGAAAAGGTAAATTTAAAAGATTAAATTATTTGAATAAAATTATAGCTAAAATTTAACATTTTTATAATTTAAAAGAAATAAAATTGCACGAAAAAAAATATTATTTTTCTTTAATTTTAATTTATAAATAAACTCTTGGCTTCATCCTTTCCTCCTCTCTCTTCCTTTCCTCCTCCCTTTTCTTTTCCATTTTTTCTTCATATTCCATTGCCAACAATTTCCCCTTAATTTTAAGATTGAAAACCTATTAAAGAGAAGAAAAATACCCGAATTCGAAAATATTTCAACTTTGCCTTTTTCAACTCAACGTCCAAATTTTCGCCCGGTTTCAAAGCAAAAGAATCTTTAAAAAATTAAAAAAAAATTTTTTAAAGTCAATTATTCTTCACTTTTCTAATTAATATAAAATAGGTTCATTATACAACAATGTTCTCCCATACAAGTCAACTCCGATTAAAATGCCGACAAGCCCTTCCAGTTGTCCCCAAACTAGTAGAAGGTAACGGGACTGAGTTTCAAAAGATTGTTGAATGAGAGGGATCTTGTCGACTCTAGCTAGCACTATAAACGGAGTCGACTGCATTTCTTCATCAGTCCTTCAAGGTTGGGGGAAACTAGCCGTTTGAAACATCACAAAACCCCTTACACCCCAGAGGAGTGCCCAAACTGCTTTTAGAAAGTAAAAAGTGAATACCGAAAGGTGAAACACCAAAATGGCGAAATAATCCACCTCCTACCTCTGCCTACCTTTCCCCTCAAAAATTATAAAAAACAAAAATTACCCTCCACAGATGGTTGAGGATTTTGTTGCTGCTCCATCTTTTCAGAATTATTTTGAGACAATTTCTGTCCTTCTTTATTAATTTCTACCAAATTATTAAACAATAATTGTTCTGTAATTTGTACTAAAAATAAAATAAAAATGAATTTAAGTGAAATAGATAAAATGTCAAAAAACGAGCAAAATTTTGGTTTTTTCAATTTACTTTCCCTCATTCTTCATCTCCCTCGAAAAAGAAAGAGGAAGAAGTGCTTTTACAATATTCTAGAGGTTTGCCAGTTTCGAGTGTGTTGATTCTTAATATGATCTCAAATTCCACCTATTTCTAATCCCGGACCCGAACTTGAAGAGACGGTCTATTTCTAGAATGAACCCAGAGAAGATTCAAACTCCCACCCTTTACTAATTCTCAAACAAAATCCACTTAACCACTCTGTCCAATTGTCTTCCGACCAATTGTCCTAATTTCCTATTGTCTTTTTGGGACACTTTGTCCCCATAAATTTGAGTAAAAAAGCAAATTTAAAAAGAAAAAGTAAATTTAAAAAATTAAATTATTTTAATAAAATTGTAGTTAAAATTTAAAATTTTTATAATTTAAAAGAAATAAAATTGCACAAAAAATTATTATTTTCCTTTAATTTTAACAATCACAGGTCCATGTATTTGCCTTCTTCCTTTTCTCCTCCCTTTTCTTTTCCATTTTTTCCTCGTATTCCATTGCCAACAATTTCCCTTTAATTTTAAGATTGGAAACCTAAAAATTAATTTTTTTTTTAAATTTTGATTGAAAAATAGAGTAGTTAGACCTGAATTCGAAAATATTCCAATTTGGCCTTTTTCAACTCAACGTCCAAATCTTCGCCAGGCTTCAATGCAAAAGAATCTTTAAAAAATAATTAAAAATGTTTTGTTCTCTCATACAAGTCAACTTCGCCTAAAATGCCGACAAGACCTTCAAGTTATCCCCAAATTAGTCACTCGTATTAGAGATCAAAATAGCATTTCCAAGGTCCCGTAACGGGATTGAGTTTCAAAATATTGAATGGGAGGGATCCTTCCCGTGTCAATCTCTAGCTAGCATTATAAACGAAGTCGACTGCATTTCCTTGTCAGTCCTTCAAAGTTGGGGGAACCTAGTTGTTTGAAACATCTAAAAACACTTACACCCCAGAGGTCTACCCAAACTTCTTTTAAAAAGCAAAAAGCGAATACCGGAAGGTGAAGCATCAAAAAGGCAAAATTTTCCACCTCCTATCTTTGCAAGGCTACCTTCCCCCCAAAGAATCGTAAAATAAAATTACCCTCTGGTTGAGGATTTTGTTGCTGCTCCATCTTTTCAGAATTATTTTGAGACAATTTCTGTCCTTCTTTATTAATTTCTAGCAAATTATTAAACAATAACTGTTCTGTAATTTGAAGTAATTGTTCAGAATTAATTTGTGACTAAAAATAAAAATGAATGAGCGAATATGACAAAATGTCAAAATTCCCTCCTGTGACATTTTGTCGAATTGGTGGATTTTACATTTATTGGCAATTTGTCCCACAAATTATTAAGATTTTCAAAACATCAATTCGACAAAATGCCACAAGAGGAAATTTTGACATTTTGTCACACTTCACGAAAAATTTATGCCAATGAGTAAACTCCAAGAAAATCTTACCAGTTCATTATTATCTTCAGTTTGTTCTTCAATTTTTTGTGCCAATTTACTTTTAAAATCTTCCTCACATTTAATCTTCTTACTTTCCTTTTCTTTTTCCAATTTAAAAAATAATTTGTAAAATTCAGTATTTTTATGTTTAGATTTCAAATGATAAACTAAATTTGTTGTTGTAAAATTGTTAACACTAAAAGTATATTTCTTCTCTTTATTTTCGATACATAATTTGCATATAGCTTCTTTATTGTTGCCTTCTAAACGTTGAAATAAACCGATTTTCCAAATTGTTGCTCTCATTTATTTTTTTTAACTTTTAAAAAAATAAAAATTAAAGGTCAGAAAATACTCGAAAAAATTTTTTTATCAGACAAAAATGACAAAATGATAAGATAAATTATTTAAAAATAAAAGACTATCCAAATCTAGTTATTTTACCACAGCGGGGTTCGAACCTTACACCCTCTCCGTTACAAGTCGGAGGTCTTACCTACTTAACCACAAATTATTTAATGAAGGAAAAATAACTAGTTGCTTAAATAAATTGGTGAGTTGCCTAATTCGATAAATGGATTTTGTAAAACTAAATTTCTAATTAAATTTTTTAACAAATTATTTTTAAAAAATTATTTTAAAAAAATATTTTATATTAAGTAAAATGAATTAGTAAATGAAAAAAGGGAAGAAAAATAAATTTATTAATTTAAGAGGGGAAAACCAATCAATGGACAATTAGTTGGTCTATATAGAGAGAAAGGGAATAAATTAATTGTATACACACAGAAAAAATTTTATTTGTTCATTGGTTAGAGAAAAAAAATAAAAAAATAGTAAAGGAAAACAAATAAAAAATATAAATGGTAAAAATTATTTTAAAAAATTTTTATTTTTAAACATCAGCAGAAACACTAGGCGTGCCTGTTCGGCTAGCAAAATTGCTGTTCACTATATTATTGTCTGCTTGAGGGCCAAGATGAGGTAAAGGTTGAAAACGTGGAGGTGAAAGTGTTTCTATATAAATTTAAAAAAAAAAGTTATTTTTGGATTTTGGGGATTTTGCTGGCAAAAGAAACTCTCGTCCTAATTCTTGTGGATTTATGACGCTCACATAAGTATTTTTTAAATTTTTAAGACCCAAAATTCACGATACAGAACACAACAGAGATAAAAGACGTAGGAGGGAAGGGTCGGATTACCCAAAACCTAAACTTGAATTTTATTCGACATGTGAAGATCCCGAAAAAATTTTTAAGCCCCGATCCGACTTTTTTCCCTCAACACGACCCGGTTCTATCAGTACATATCAGTGCGGTACGCTTATATCTACGGACTAATACCGAGTCCCAGTGAAATCAGAAATGTTAGTGAGTCATGTTTAGTTTACATAATAGAGACCAGACCGAGACGAGATCCCGATCAAAAACCTCGATCGAAACCGAGATTTCGATCGAGATTTCGATTTTTGTACGACACTTCAAGTCCGGTCTCTAATAGTTACCGTTACCCATTTTTCATATTTTTTCGAAGTTCGCCTTTTATGCCTCTTCCGCTTCCGGTTTTTATCTTTCCAATTTTTCCATCTCCCATTTTCCCCAAAAATAACAACCAACTTCTCAATTTTCCACCATTTTGAACAACAGGAAAACGTTGTTGTTGTTGTCCATTAATTACTATATCATTAGGAATACTTGCAGTACTTGCATTAATACTTCGAGGGAATGGGGAGGGTGGGGGTGGATTTAAATTAATTTCATTTTTATTATACGAGGGGGGAATTATTTTTATATTATTATTTTTTGTTTCTTCTTTTGAGGAATTTAATGGAATTAGTTCTGGACGATTATTAAAAGTTGATTTTAGGAGGGTAGATTCATTACTTCTTTTTGAGGAATGAAATTTGTTTGGGTTATTATCTTGTTTGGAGCTTCTATAAAATAAATTTAGAAGTTAAAAAGACTTCCAGATCTCACTATAAGATACCCCCAATACTAGCTACACTTCTATTTAAGAGAAGCCCTTTTTAAGATTTGGTGCTTAATCCCCCTAACTGACCCAATCCGAAACATGACCCGAGACCCCAAACCCGGACTTTTAACGACCCGAAACCCGATCCGAAGAAAATTTTTGGAAACCCGACTTTTTACTCAACCCGGCCCATTCCTGATAAGGTACCCTCTATTTAAGATACCTCTCATTATAAGATATCCTCTATTCAATATACCCCATTATAAGAGACAATTTTTCCAACCCCAAAGGGTATATCTCATCGTGAAATCTATGTTTTTTACCTTTTCGAAAACAGCAAACAAGTTAACAATAACAACAATAAAACGAACAAAATACCAGAAACAAGACAAAGAATAATAAATCCATTATAATAAAAAGTTGAGACAACTTCCTTCACAAAAGAATTTTAATTAAAGATTAAACTAATCAAGTACCCCATATAACACTCCTCCCTGTTCATCAGCACAATAAGCATTGTTTTTAACACCAAAAGGACAATTTTGACAATTGGTGACCTTATAATGAATTTTATTTTAGTGGTAGAGAAAGACCAAGAATTTTCCACAACTAAGGAGAAAGAGATTGATCACTTCAAGACCGTGACCGAGCACCCTTAGAAAACTGAAAGTTGGGTTAGGAGGTCTTGATTTGTCTTTGGATGTCCGGAACAGAAGAACTAAGCAGAAAAAGTACTAGGTTCTTCTAGCCAGTTCGGTTCCTAGCAAACAACCCCCTCCCCCTTACACCTCCCTAGCCCCTCTAACCCACCCCTAAACAACAACCTCCATAGACAACAACCCTTGCCATATCTTAAAACCGCACTTTCACTAAAAGGATTACCCACCCAATATGGCCATGGGCGTTGGGTGCCCCTAAAAGTCAGTTATAAATATAGGAAATTGAAGCCCTCCGGAAACCCAGAACATTCATGATATTTTTAAATGATTTAAAATTATATTTACATCCAAATTTCCCCCATTAGTCCATTTACATTGACTAAAATATCCAGTTTTTACATTCTCACAAATTGCATTATTTGTTGTAATAGATGTAGTATTACAATTTAAATCACAACCAGGACCCATTAAACGTCTACCATCTCTACTTATTCCTCCGGCACACGAGACAGAATAAGTAAATGATAATCTAAAGAATTTTTGAAGGCTTTAAAAATCTGTGTAAACTAAAATGGGAGTCTAAATTCAACAAGATGCTCTCTGAATAAGCAAAAAAATATTATTCAAATCGAAAGACGAAATTTCGAAACAGCTATGGTTTAGACATATTTCGAAATTCGACTTTTTTTAACCCACTCCCCTTTGTATATGGAACGTAGGGGTGTTACGGGTTACTCGAAACCCTAGCTTTTTCGACCCTAAATCTGCCCAGTTTCGAAAACCTGGCCTGAAACCCGACTTTTTCTTAACCCATGACATCCCTGATTCAGAGTTATCACCCAGGTAAGCTTCGTAGTAGTCGGTGGGGAGCATCGTTAAACCACGTTCGCCAGCTTGATTCCTGCTCATGTCAAAGGATAACCTTCAACTAAACTCAAATAAAAATTCTTACTGAGTTCCCAATATTTCCCCGATAAGGTTAACACTTTGCTGTCCACGAATATCAGAAGAATAACCAGAAAATAAATTTAGAGGTTGAATAAAACTGTCAACAAGAGTTACAGTATTTGTTTCATATAAACTTCCATCGGAATCAATTTGAGGACCCAAATTGTAAACTAGAACGGCTATAGCAGACTTGAAATTAATTTTGAATTTTTTAAATTGAAAATTAGTCAAAGTTCGCTATAAGATACCCCTTTGGAGGTGAAAAATCATGCCTTATAATGAGGTGTCTCTTAAATAGAGGTATAGCTAATATTGGGTATCTAAATGTAAGGTACCTTATAATGAGGTCTCTTAAATAGAGGGTACCTTGTATTGGGGTGTATCTTAAATAGAGGTGTATCTAGTATTAGGAGTCTCTTATAATGAAGGTCTGACCTCTATTTAATAGACGACTTGACCTCTAAAGGGACGACTCATTATAAGATAAGATTTTTTATGCCCTTAAGGGGTATCTTATAGCGAAGTTCAACTCCATTTAAAAACTAACAGGTTGAGAATCAATCAAAAACTTTTGTGGCACTTGCTCAAAATTAAGTTGGCCTGCTTGGTTAAGTGGATTATAAATTGTTTGGAAATATTTAAGAGAAGAACTTTAAAAATAATAAAAATTATTTTTATCGAAATAATTTCTACCTCGCAGAAAGAACAAAAATTGTTAAAGATGTAAGGCAATTGTAACCATTACGTTGTGGACTAGCCTAAAAAAATATTTTTCGTTTTTTATGAATTCGCCTGATTTAAAATTGGAGCAAGATTATAAACGAGTAGGATATTATTTTAGCAAGTCTGATAAATCCTAATTAATCTGACTTGATGCTGTAAGGAAAAAAGGGAGAGATCAAGCTGATTAACATTTAAAAACACTTATTAGACGAGGGGTTAAGTTTTAAAGGTGAAAGCACTGCCACGGTAGCTCAATCGGTAGAGCACTTTGTCGTGGTGGTGAAAGCTTCCGGCAATAACTGCCAAGAGGTTTACCACTCTTTTACTATGCTATCCCCTTCTTAAACCAAGATTTAGGATTTTTACCAACCGCGGGCCTTCTAAGGACTAAACGGTATTTTAATCGGACAGTGTTTTGCCCCTCAACCTAGGCATATTATCCCAAGAAATTATCCAAAAAAATTTTTTTCTAAACTCGCCTGAATACAATGTTCACCAAAAGAACCTTTAGGGCAAGTACACAACCTCCCCTGAGGCAGTCTAAAATCTGGATTGGAATATCCACGTAATTGAATCTTTAATTTAATTAAATTAATTTTATTTTCTCCCCCTCTAAGCAACCTCAATATTAACATTTTCCACATTTGAGGGCATTTTTAAATTTGAAATTAAAGGCAAATTATTTAAAGAATTATTTCCCCCTTCATTTATTTTTTCATTAATTTTTGATTTTAATAAATTTGAATAATTAAAAGAATTTTGTTTTTGTTTTGAAGTTGAGTCAAAATAGTCAAAAGAATTTATTGTTGGAATTAAAAAGAGAGTTAATAGAAAAATTAAAATTAAATTATTAAAAAATAAAATTTGTATATTTTTTTGTTGAAGTGTTCGAGGCATTTTTAATAAAAAAGTATTTAATTAGATTTAATTAATTTTCAGTCTATAAAAATAAATATTAAAATTAAAGTAAATCGGTGCTGGACCCCTAGTTATAAGATATCCGCCTGGAACAGAAAAAATATCGTAGCTTATATTGAGCTGTCTCTTAAATAGAGGGTTAAATCTCACTATAAGATACACACCCAGCTACACCTCTATTTAATACACGTTCTTAATTGATAACCTCAGTTTAAGAGACACCCATTATAGGGTACCTTCTATTTAACATACCTCTCATTATAGGCACACAATTTTTAACCTCAAAGGATAACCTTATAGTGAGGGTAGAATGTAAAAAAAAATTTAAAAAAAATTTTAAATTTTGAAATAAAAATCTTACAAAATAAGAAACGAAGGTCAAAAAAGGAATAATAAAATTGTTGTTCTTTTAGCATTTATTTATTTTAAAATGACTCATTTTTTCAAACAATTCATGGGATAAGGAAAAAAGGGAAGGAACATTCATCTTTAATGTACATTTTAACATTTAAAGTTTAAGTGTATATTTTAACATTTAAGTGTTATTTTAAAGGAAAATATTTTTTCAAAAATTATTTTTAAAAATACAACAGAATTCAGCTTCCTTAAGCTTTGGGAAAGAATAATTTTTGAATCAAAACTGAACCAAACATAATTTAAAGGTATGGACATTTAATAAAATTAACGTATACAATAAGATCGAAACCAAGAATTTTTGTTCTTTAGTTTTGAATATCCTAAGATTTTCTAAAAACCAACAAATTTAAGTGCCCTCAAATATCTCTCAATGGATATTGGTGATGCTCAGATATCCCGGTTTCAACTTGGAAATTTTTTACGAGTTCTTGGCCTCCCGATCACGACTCCCGAGGTCTTTCCTGACCCGACTCCTGTTTCCCAGGCTTATTCTTCTCCCGAGCACCCCAAAAATGTTAAATAAAAAATTTTTTAAAAACAATTTAAATTAAATCAATAAATTCAAAAAAATTTAATTGTATTTTTTTGCAATCCAAAAGACTTTAAAATTATTTTCCTCGCTTAAAATTTGTACAAAAAATATTTTTAATGAAAGCTTTTTTAATACTTTCATCTTTTTCTTATCTGTACAAACAAAAATAAATAAATATTTACTCTTTATTTTTGCGACAAGAGTTGAGGTTGGGGAGGTTAGTAGTGGTGGTGGTGTGAATCACCTTCGTCTTTCCACAAAAATTTTTTCTTTAAGAAAATTGTGGAAATGTTTAATATTTATTTGAGGTTAAAGCAAAAATCATTTCTTTAAAGGTTAAACCCTTAGAAAAAAATATTTTTTTTAATTTTAAAGACAAAAATTACTTTTCTTGATATGATTCTTAGAATTTAATAAAAGAATCTAATTTTTCCAGAGTCTGTGTCCAAAATCAAATCATTTTCGCGATTTCCGGACTTTCTTCGAATCGGACTAGTCCGAAAAAAGCTGTCCGCCCGAGTTCCAGTCTGACAAGGGGAAGAAATAAGAATTCCGGTTTCCGTCCCCGAAAATAATTTTATCGTTTACTATTCAGTTAATTATAAAAAGTAAACAAATGGTGTCTTTCAGTGAAAGGCTCTTGGTGGAAATAATCGTCGATATTTTAACGTTATCAAAAATATTATTTTTTTACGACAATTAAAATAAATATTTTGGATAATTATCTTAAATTAACTAAAATAAGGGCTAACTAAAGTTTATTTACTTTTCTAAGGAAAAGTAAAAAAAATATAAAGTAAATTTCCCCTAAAATCCCCCAAAAATTTAACAATTAAAAAAAGGAAGATTAAATTACAACCTCCCAAAAAAGTGTTAATTTTTCTCAAATTCTCCCATGTGAATTTTCTTCAAATTATTTTTTTACTTTTAAAATTTAGCCAAAAAATGTTTTTTTCTTCTAAAAATTTTAATTAATTTTTATATATAAAAATCCAAAAACAAACAAAAAAATTAAATCCTACTATTTTTTAAAGTCATTCCAATTTCCTCCCATATTTTCACAAAAAATTTCAAATACTATTTATTGGTTTGCCACAATAAGCAGCCAAATTAGCTTCACGGAATGCTTCGGAGAGGGTCTAGAAAAATAATTTTTTTAATTTTACAAATTAAATTAAAAAAATCCAAACCGGATGTGGATGACAAACTCTAGCAATATCTTCACATGACGCTCCATATTCTAAAGCTAAAGTAGCCTCAGCAATCATCTCACCTGCATTCTAAAATTTAAAAATCTTTATAATTTAAATAAGATTTAAAATTTAAATAATATAAATTGTTTAATTTGAAAAAAAAAGACAAAAAACCGAAATTCCAATTTCTCATAAAATGAGACGACTATGAGTGAGTGAGGGTTTTTTATCACTAGAGCTGGGAAAACATGCAAAATTAGAAGTTTGAGAAGTAAATAAATGCCTAAAAGATCAACATGAAAAAGGAACGGAAAGGAAACTCAAACTACCAATTTTGCAACCTACCAATTTCCCTAGCCATATTTATAACAAAAAATTCATGAAAATATGATTCCCAAAATTTTGTCTAAAATTTTTTCTTTTCTATCTATTAAAGGTAGAATTCAAAACAATATACTATATTTTTAATTTGTAAAAATAATTTAAAAATTAAACTAATATTCGTTTGGGACAAAATGTGTCATTTAAAAAATTTTTTCAATAAATTAAAAAAAAACAAACCGGTCCAATAATATGAACACCCAAAAGACGATCAGTATCCTTTTCTCCCAAAACTTTTACAAAACCTTCAACATCATTATTTGTTTTTGCACGAGAATTGGCGATGAAGGGAAATTTGCCAATTTTGTAAGAAACTCCCTTAATTAAAAAATTAAGAAAAATTTAAAATTGTATTATAGTCAGAACTCGTTATAAGATATCACCTTGGGACTGAAAAATCGGATTTTATGAAGTGTATCCTAAAGCTTTTGAGATGGAGCAGCCCAAGTATCGCTCTAGGCAGCTACCTCCCAACCATAGCATGTCGTAGTGACAAAACCCCCCTCAATGGAAATAACACAGAATTAAATGACAAAATTAAAAAAATTTTGAACTGTATAAAGTAAGGTATATCTTATAATTATGTTTAAGTTTAACCTCTTGTTTAAGCTGTTCTTCAGATTTTCCTACCCAAGCAACTTCAGGATGTGTATAAACAACAGAAGGAATCGCATCATAATTCATATGAACAGGTCCACCAGCCATACCCTCAACAGCCACAATTCCTTCATCCTTTAAATTTTTAATTAAAAACAAATTTTTAAAAAACCTCAGCTTTATGTGCCAACATTGGCCCTTTAATTACATCACCAATTGCATAAATTGAAGGAACATCAGTTTGAAAATTGTCATTTACTTGAACTCGCCCTTTATCGTCCAAATTTAATTTTACATTTTCTAACCCGAGAGAAGTTGTGAAAGGCCGTCTGCCTATACAAACTAACAAAACATCACAATCAAGCTGTAAAATAGAATAATTTAAATTAAGAAATGCCAAATCAATCAAACTCGGTTTTTAAATAATCCAAAAGGAACGGTAAACGCGAAAATTTTGGCGGACACGCCTATTTTAGTCGCAAGAAATCCGAACTCTGGATAGACCTCAACTTAAAATAAGTTTTTTTAATTTGGTTGAACAATGGATGAGGAGCTGCTCACGCGATGTTCTCTAACCCTAGGGCTCTAAAAAAAGTCCGACCATATTTTAAATTAAAAAACCGTTTGTTCCTTTCCATCCTTCACACCTTGAACATTCACTTTAATTTTTCCATTTCCTTCTTTTGTAGCACTAACAACTTTAGTTCCCAAAAGAAAATTAAATCCTTGCTTTTTAAGAAAACGTTGAAAATTTTTTGAGACTTCTCCATCAATTCCTACACCTCCAACACTATCCATAAACTCTACTGCTGTTACTTGTGACCCCAATCTTTGCCATACACTTCCCTATAAATATAGCTATAGTTTTTGGGGAAGGAGTTTTTAGTTTAAAAGTTTATTGGAAAAATCCGCAAATTTTGTCCGCAAATTTAATCCGCAAAAATTTTCCTAGTAAAAAATCCGCAAGTTTTTGTCCGCAAAAATTTTCATGAGAAAAATAAAGAAGTAAGATACCAGTTCAAGACCAATAACGCCTGCTCCAATCACAACAATCTAAGAAATAAAAAATATAAAATAGTCTACGAAGATTTTTTTAAACCTTTTCAGGAACTTTTTTGAGTGAAAGGGCCCCCGTAGATGAAACAATCTGAAAATTAAACGTTAAAACATAAAAAATAAATTGTTAACTTGTTCCTCGTCAATATCAATTCCTGGGAATGGCGTAACTTCAGACCCGCTAGCTATTAAAATTCTTTTAGTTTTGACAACCTCAACAGACCCATCTGGCTTTTTTACTGTTACCTTAAACATTTATTTTTTAAAATAAAAAAAATAAAAATCAAACTTCATTTGCCCCTGTTATAGTTCCAATTCCTTTAATATGTTCAACTTTGTTCGCTTTAAAAAGTGAAGCAATTCCACTTGTCAAAGCCTTCACAGATGTAAGTTTAGCTTTCATCATTTGATCCAAATTAAGTGTTGTGGTAACTTCAACTCCTAAAATTATGAAAAAATTTATCAATAATTTTGGAAGGACAGAATTTACAGAAAAAAGAATCTTCGGCTCATTGAAAAGTAGAGAAGAAAAGAGCGGATATTCCGTTCCAAAAATTGAAAATTCGAAGTCCTAATCCCGACGGTTTTAAAATTCCGGTTTCTCGAATCGTTCCCGTCCAAATAAGGGAAATCCAACTGTAAGGATACCCAAAAGTAATCAGAAATGGCCTAAAAATAGAAAAAGACACAAAATCCCCGCCCAGAAATACTTAAAAAAAAACCTCGAGAATTTAAATCCCCATGCTTTGCCATATGATAAAAATGAGAATTGTTGAGTAAAGCTTTGGATGGAATACAACCAACATTCAAACAAGTACCACCCAGAGTTTCATTCTTTTCAACACAAACTGTCTTCATTCCCAATTGAGCAGCTTTTATCGCGGCAACATATCCGCCTGGACCAGAACCGATAACAACCAAATCTGATTCTTAAAGAGAAAAAATTTAGAAAAATTATTAAAAGTAACTAGAGTACCAAGGCCTGAGTCTGGACGAAGGCCTGGGTTTTTCCTGTACCCATCCAGGCCCAGGCATTTTTTGACCATCCTGGGTTTCCTGGGCCTGTTTTTCCTGGACTACAGGACCAGCATCCGGCCCAGGTCAATAAATCGAACCCGAAACCCAGGAACAGGCCCAGAATTTTCAAAAATTCCGAAAAACTAACCTTGTCCAGTAGCCAACGTCCGAAATAAAAATTTAACAACTCCTCGTTTATTAAATATTGTTGAATGTCTCGGGAACATTTTTATTTAAAATTGGAAAGTCAAATAAGCTGAAAAATAAAATAATAATTAGGTAGAAAATGGCGTGACACACGGCCACAATGTGAAAAAATCACAAGAAAAATAGATGATTTACGGAAAATTTACGTAAAAAATGTTTTACGCCAAACTGTTCTAGCGCCGAACCGGTCGCGCCAAACTAGAGGTCGGCGCGGGACGGGATCCCGCGCGGGATTTTGCGGGGTCCCGCTCCCGCAATCCCGCACTTTTTTCGATTTGCGGGATTTTGCGGGATGCGGGATTTTGCGGGGTTTTTCCCGCGGGATCCCGTCCCGCAAAGATTTTTTAAAAAAATCCCGCAAATTTTTCCCGCAAAATTTTTTGAATTTTGCGAAATTTTGGAAAATGGAGAATTTTTACTCCTACCCTTCTAAACACAAAAATTTTTTGCCTGCGGCGCAGAAAAGAAAGGAATATGGATACTTGGCCTTCCAAAATTTTCGCTGCCGTCATGAAATCATCTTTATTTCATCGAAACAAAATTGTCCAAATTGTTAGATAAAGATGATTGATCGATTACATTTGTTTCAGCTCAAGCTATTCTAATTTGTATACTCGAATTTCCGACGAAATGTATGAGCTTGCCCCTTATGATATTTTTGATAATTGGGGACCCGGTATAGGGTAGGGGACGATTCAGTATCGCCGATTCAGTCTCGCCGATTCAGTATCGCCGATTCAGTCTACGCCGATTCAGTATCCACCGATTCAGTATTCGCCGATTCAGTATAGCCGATTCAGTATACGTGGAAAAGGGGACGATTCAGTATACGTATATTTTTGGGCTAGAAAATCTTTTTCTTGTAGATTTTTTTCGTGTTTCTTACTTTCTACGATCTATAGAACATCTTTAAAGCTAGCCAAGTCTTAATTCTAGCCTTCTCTTAGGCTTTTTCTGGCTTAGGGTGAAGTTTTGGTCTCGACTTTTTTTCTTCGGGGAACAAAAATTTTTTTAAAAATGAGTCAAATAAACAAAAATTTATCAAAAAATAAATAAGAACAAGGTCTACATTTCACTTATTAGATTCAGTATTCGCCGATTCAGTAAAGAGGACCAGGCCCTAAAGAGGACCAGGCAACCACCTCAACAGCAAGCTGCTCGACACAAATAAAAACAAGTCAGGGACTGGATTGTCTTAAATTACAAAAATTTTAAAAATAAAAAATGGAATGGGGAGTGGAATTGGGAACTAAGAAATCTCCGCAAAAAGCCCGCAAAAATTCGTAGGGATAACGGCCAGGGAGCTTCTGGGGCTATAGCTCCCCCTTGTACATAATGGGGAAAATAAAAAAAATTTCAAAAAGCCAAAAAACTAAAAAATAAACCATGTGTCTGTAGTAGAAACCTCGCCATTCACTGTAGAATTCTCGCCGTCTTGAGATATTAAGAAAATTGAAAAAATTAAAAAATTTTTAAAAATTAAAAAAAATCTAAATTTTCCATAAAAATTATTTTTTTTCGTTAATAATTGTTGTTGGTTATTGCTAATTGTTATGGTAGACCACCTAAAGAACAAAGAAAATGCTTAAAACGAAAAAATAAATCAGTTACTTTCCAAAAATTTCTATTTTTAGGGTATTTTATTCTACGTATACTGAATCGTCCCCTTTTCCACGTATACTGAATCGGCTATACTGAATCGGCGAATACTGAATCGGCGGATACTGAATCGGCGTAGACTGAATCGGCGATACTGAATCGGCGAGACTGAATCGGCGATACTGAATCGTCCTTAACCGCCCGGTATAAGTGCTTATCGTTTGTACCAAGTAGTACTCGTAATCTGGTACGAAGTACGATACAGTTAAAAACCCGATAAGAACTCGTTAATGATTAGGAAATTGATTTTTTCAATACGGTATAAAGCGCTAAGTCAAGATCAATATTGTTATACCCGAAATCAATCAAGTCAAAACAATTAAAAGAAAAGTCAAGGAAGCTCAAAAAATGTCTGTACATGGACTAATGGTTCAAGTTTTAGACGAGACCCCTCTGGATTGATCAATACGAAGTTTGAAATCCATCCCCCTATTCGCATCGATATTGTTTTTTCAAAGTGAACGAAAAACCAAGAAAAAATTTTGCAAAAAAATTCAGTTTTCCGTTATGAAACAGATTAAAAATTTATTGGAATCAAAACAAGTCAACAAGAATTCTATAAACATTTAAGGCAACATTTAAAAAAACATTTGTTTGGATTCTGTGTTAAATTAAAAATATAGGTAGGTATTAATGTCAAGAGATCAGTCAAATGAGTAAGTAATATAGTCAGAACTCAATTTTACATACATTCGGGATTACATTTCACCTCGATGTTAATTTGCTTGAGCAGAGATATAGGAAGAAACTACCTAGACGTGTCCCTAATTTTTAATTCACCTGAATTTTAGATACTATTTCGATCCACAAGAGTGTATGTAAAATCAAAATCTGGCTTAAGGTTTTTATTAATTTTGAAAAATAACAAAAAGAAAATTTTAGGCTGGCAGTGAAAGGAAAACTCGAAAAATTGAAAAGAAAAAAATTTTCGTAAAAATATGCAGACCGCCATTTCTTTTGTTAATTCGACTCCTAAACAAACACTAGTAAAAATCAAAACCCGTTAAATGTCAACAAGAAATTGGAAAATTTTGAAGGCTTTTTGTAAAATATTTTGGTATATGTGAATATAAAATTTTAAGGAAATTTAGAAAAAATCTGAGTAAAACCAAAAGACCTTCAAAACTCCAACACTACAAAACAATACTTCTTCAAATAATCTCCTAATTAAATTTGTGTCGTTTGGTAATTAATTCTTCCAATGAGGCGGGCAATGTGGGCAAATCTGGACAACCTTCTTTCAGCTTGTCAATCAATTTTGTAAGAGCATCAGCTTTGTCGTTAATCCTTGATTCCAGAGAACCGAGTCTGTTGGATGCGGAGAAATGAACAGAGTAAATGATGATAATAGCCACAACTCCAAACATAATTATTGCAAAGCCAATGGTCAAAAATGAACACCAATTCCCAAAATAGGTGACTCCTTTGAGGCCACAGGGATGAGTCTAAATTGAAAATATGATCAATATTAGCAGTTTTTCTTTTCAATCATTCAAAAATCCTTTTTCTATGGCAATAAATAACCAACTCAGCGTGTTAAAAAAATTTGGTACTTTTTCGAAATTGAGGAAAAGAGAAAATCTGATCATTCTTTACATAAGGCAGTCCGCAAAAAAGGGATAGGGATAACGGAAAAATACCTAAACTTTAAAGCCTTGGAAACTCAATCTAACAAGGAGACATTTTGAACTGTATGTGAAAATTTTATAGTTTTTTACACCATTGTGTTGAGCAGGGCCGAAAACCTATTATGGTTTTCGGCTTTTTCCCCTGACCCGTATTTCGAAAAGTTATAGGTGTTCAAAGTTTTCGACTTTTGGAGCGGCCTTTTTAATACATATTAAGAAAAGCAGAGAGAGGGTAGATGCGCCTATTCCTTTTTTTCCCTCTCCTCTTTTTTCCTTCCTCTAACATAGATTGGAAAAGAAGAGGAAAGGAAAAAGGGAGAAAACGAGTCTCATTTTTCTCTTTAATAAGTTGTACAAGTATACTAAAGCAGTTAACTTTGAACCCCTATAACTTTTCGAAATGGGGGGTCAGTGGAAAAAAGCCGAAAACCGCAATTGGTTTTCGACCCTGCTCTACACGATGGTGCCAAAAACACAATTCTCAATCGTGGGGATGCATTTGAGACCACAGGGATGAGTCTAAATTGAAAATTTTAATAAACTTTAGAGCCTTGGAAACTCAATCTAAGAAAGAATTCCCAGCAAATGGTAAAACTACCACAAGTTTACTAAAGAAATAAAACAAAACCTTTTCAATCTTTTTCATAAAAACATCCAGGTCCTTCTTAGTAGCAAAATTTGCCAGGTCCTTCTTTGTAGCAAAATTCGCCAGGTCCTCTTTAGTAGCAAAATTTGCCAATTCCTTCGCCAGGTCTGCCTTTGTAGCAAAATTTGCCATGTCAACTTTTGTCAAAATGCACATAGGATTTTCACCTAAAATCAATGACATCAGAAAAATCAATTATCAGAACCCAGAAAGCTCAAGAAAGCTGTACATGGACTACGATTTCAATAAACCACCAAGTTTCACCATATGCGAAGCTTGAACGGCAATCCCGGAGAATTGGGGGGGGGGGATTGAATTGGGGGGTCCCTGCGGAAAAAAATCTTAAAAATAAGAAAAAGGATTTAGATATTTCGTAATAATTCGCTCCGATAAAAAATCAAAATATCAAATGTCCGAATTCGGGTTCGGGATTCGACTTTCTTAAAATCTGAGCTCGGTTTCGTAATCAGCATAATTTTTACCCTAGAAAAGTCCCTTTTCTTATTTTTAAGATTTTTTTCCGCAGGGACCCCAATTCTCCGGGATTGCCGCTTGAACGATATAAGCTTTCAGAAGACTCGGAGGAGCCTTAAAATCAAAGGGAACCCAGGGAACTCACAAAGACTTGGTTGATAACTTTCAAACCCGTGCGAACGGGAACCCTAAAATTAAAAAAAACCTTTAACTCCTGAAATGTTAACATTCCCTCCTTCCGGAGTTTTGTCACCTTCAACATTTTCGTCAATAAGAGTAGTTAAAGGAATAGATTCTTCATTTGAAGAAGATTGAATTGTAGACATATTTAATAGGGGTATATAGGTTACCTAAAAATGTGAAATAAAAAAAATTTAAAGACAAAAATATTATGTGATAGAAACTAAAAAAAATAAGTTAACAAACATTAAGCAAATAATTTATCGATTTTAAAAGTTGAAGATATTTTCTATAAAAAATAGGTAATGAACGCGTTTTCTTCCAATTAAATTATTCTGTGTTAAATTAAAAATATAGGTAGGTATTATGTCAAGAGATCGGTCAAATGAGTATACTATATGTTTATGGTAAGTGTCTTATAGTAAGTAATATATTCAGAACTTGATTTTACATAAATTAAAAATTGCATTGGAAAGAACTGCCCAAACGATGTCCCTAATTTTTAATCCACCTGAATTTTAAATACCTTTTTCAACTCCCAAGATTGTATGTAAAATCAATCTGACTTAGGCTTTTACTAATTTTGAAAAATAACAAAAAGAAAATTTTTGGCTGGCAGTGAAACTCGAAAATTGGAAAAAAAACTTTTTTAAAGTCAGACCCCCTTTTCTTTTTGTCAATTCTACTCAAAATAAACAAAACTAGTAAAAATCAATTCCCATTAAATGTCAACAAGCAGGCCCGTAGGGGGGGGGAGGGGGGGGGGGAATTCCTCCCTCCCCCGGCTACGGCCTGTCAACAAGGAATTGGAAAATTTTGATGGTCTTTTTGTAAAATATTTCGGTATATGTGAATATAAAATTTTGAGGAAATTTTAAAAAATTCTGTGAAAAACCAAAAGACCTTCAAAACTCCAACACTACAAATCAATACTTCTTCAAATAATTAACTAATTAAATTTGTGTCGTTTGGTAATTAATTCTTTCAATGAGGTGGGCGGCAAATCTGACAACCTTCTTTCAGCTTATCAATCGCTTTTGCAAGAGCATCAATTTTGTCATCAATTTTTGATTCCAGAGAACCGAGTCTGTCGGACGTGAAGAAATGAAGAGAGTATATGATGGTGAGAGCCACAACTCCAAACATAATTATGGCAAAGCCAATGGTCAGAAAAGAAACCCAATTCTCAACCGTGGGGATGCATTTGAGACCACAGGGATGAGTCTAAATTGAAAATTTTAATAAACTTTAGAGCCTTGGAAACTCAATCTAAGAAAGAATTCCCAGCAAATGGTAAAACTACCACAAGTTTACTAAAGAAATAAAACAAAACCTTTTCAATCTTTTTCATAAAAACATCCAGGTCCTTCTTAGTAGCAAAATTTGCCAGGTCCTTCTTTGTAGCAAAATTTGCCAGGTCCGCTTTAGTAGCAAAATTTGCCAATTCCTTCGCCAGGTCTGCCTTTGTAGCAAAATTTGCCATGTCAGCCTTTGTCAAAATGCCCACAGGATTTTCATCTAAACCTAAAATCAATGAAATCAGAAAAATCAATTATCAAACCCCGAAAAGCTCAAGAAAGAAAAGCCCCGAAAAGCTCAAGAAAATCAACAAGCTTCACCACAGGCGAAGCTTGAACGATATAAGCTTTCAGAAGACTCGGAGGAGTCTTAAAATCAAAGGGAACCCAGGGAACTCCAAAAAACTTGCACACAGACTGTCTGGATACTTTTCAAACCCGTGCCATGTTCAGCCCTAAAATTTAAAAAAATAAAAACCTTTAACTCCTGAAATGTTAACATTCCCTCCTACCGGAGTTTTGTCAAATTCAACATTTTCGTCAGTAAGAGTAGTTAAAGGAATAGATTCTTCATTTGAAGAAGATTGAATTGTAGACATATTTAATAGGGGTATATAGGTTACCTAAAAATGTGAAATAAAAAAAATTTAAAGACAAAAATATTATGTGATAGAAACTAAAAAAAATAAGTTAACAAACATTAAGCAAATAATTTATCGATTTTAAAAGTTGAAGATATTTTCTATAAAAAATAGGTAATGAACGCGTTTTCTTCCAATTAAATTATTCTGTGTTAAATTAAAAATATAGGTAGTTTTTCTAAAATGAAATAAAAAAATTTTTATATAAAAAAATATTTTGTGATAAAAAACCAAAAAAAGTAAGCGACTTTAAACAAATAATTTATCGATTTTAAAGGCTGGGGTATTTTCTACAAGAAAAAATAAGTAATGAACGCGTTGAAAAGAAAAGAATTTTGGGAAGAAAAGTCAACTTTCCCACCCATAGTGAACGACAAATCAACGTTTTCGTTGATTCGCGGCGAATATCAACAATTATTCGCGAACAACTTTTTTTTAAATACATAACGCCAGAACAACGTTAATATCACGGTACACCTCAATTGAGTTCTAAAGAACTTGCATATTGCGGTACACCTCAATTGAGTCCGCACGATTGAGTCCCCACGATTGAGTCCCGGCACAATTGAGTCCCCACGATTGAGTCCGCACGATTGAGTCCCCGTTGTATATACCTCAATTGAGTCCCCTAGATTTAATTATATTAAAAAAGATTAAGAGGGATATTTGGGGATTTGGAGGGATTAATGTTAATATCAGGGGACTTGTATGCGACATCGAGGTATCAAGATGGATATTGGTGAATATCAAGGGATATAAGTAGATTTAAGCGGGGATATCGGTTGAATTAAGGCAGATATCAACAAATTCGGAGAGATTAAGATGGATATTGTGGGTTTGGGGATTAGGAGGGATATCGAGAGATTTTTTGAATGACAGCTCATTCGAAAGTAGTGAGTCGAATGACACCAAAATCAACATTGTTGAACAAGTTCTCGCCGAGATATGGGGCTCGAAATGGTGGATTTTTTGGTGGAATTCCATGGGGAATTTTTGTTGCGAAACATTCGAATAAACAAAAAATAGCTCATTCGAAAGGGATCGACGAGATGAGTTGAATAAGACCAAAATCAAGTTGATTGAATGATTCTGAACAAATTTTGACCAACAGAATCTTCGCTGGAAAAACTTTTTGTGCTGCTATGGAGGGTAGGGGAAACTATCTAAATTACGAACGTAAAAACTCCTTCCTAATTTCCGGACTCCGGCAGAATTTACCTGGATACGGGAGAAAATCAAAATGTGAAAAAAAAATAAAAAAATATTTTTTAAAAATTTTATCAAAAAAATTAAAAAAAACCAAAGTCTAGCTTCAATTATTGTGCCAAAGAAGGGCCTTTCTTTCGTTTTTTGTTCTCCTAAGTTCACCACCTTCGTTCCTTCAGAAACTGTGAACTTGAAAATCGCCAGTCAGAAACTGACGAAAATCAAATAAAAAATTTTAAAAATAAAAACGAAAAACAAAATAAAAATTCCAAACCTTTTCAAATTTCCCATCGTTGCAGCCGTGGGATGAAGTCCGTCACGTGATGAGCAAAGTTAGACCAACCTGAAATATAAAATCTAAAATTAAAAAATAAAAATTAAACTTTTACCTACACAAGATTCTCGTCCTCCCTCTCGTCCTCATTGAGAAAATTCAGTGCTCGGATGGACTTGAGTGGATGCTCGGTCAACTAATTAACAAAATTAGTTGCAAACCCCAAAAGAAAAACAAAAAAATAAAAAAAAACAATAAAAAAATCTAGGAAAATAAAAATTCCTACCGGGAATTTTTAACGGGGACTCAATTGAGGTATATACAACGGGGACTCAATCGTGCGGACTCAATCGTGGGGACTCAATTGTGCCGGGACTCAATCGTGGGGACTCAATCGTGCGGACTCAATCGTGGGGACTCAATCGTGCGGACTCAGTTGAACTGCTCCGTTGATATTAACGTTGTTCTGGCGTTATGTATTTAAAAAAAAGTTGTTCGCGAATAATTGTTGATATTCGCCGCGAATCAACGAAAACGTTGATTTGTCGTTCACTAGGATAGTCCTTCTCTTCGAACTCGAATTCGGGTCCGGTATTATAAATAAGTAGACTCGATAAGGCAAACTTCTAAAATATCGTAAAAGCATTTTCCTTTTTTTTGAGGGAGATGAAAAATTGGGGAATTCGTTTTTTGCACATTTTGCTTTATTTCACTCAAATTCATTTTTATTTTATTTTTAGTTACAGAACAGTTATTGTTTAATAATTTGGTAGGAATAAATAGTAAAAAGATGGAAGAAAAACAAAAGCCTCCATCTTTAAAGGGTAATTTTTATTTTTAAATGATTTTTAGGAGGAAGAAGCCGTCAAAAGAGGGAGAGGGGGTGAGTGTGGGGGAGTAGCGAAAGTATCTTCTCAGTTTTGCTGTCTTCCGGTATTTGTCCTTACTTTTTAAAATTTAGTTTCGGCATACCTTTGGGGGTATAAGGGCTTGGATGTTTTCAAAAAATACCAGATTCCCACAACTTTGAAGGAGGGACAAAATTTTTTAGGTAACGCAAATTGTATTAGGTAAATGCACAAAAATGCAGTTAACTCCGTTTTATAGTTAAGCAGCAACTCGACTCCGGACGATTTTTTTGGCAAAAACCGCGACCCGGACCCCTAGGGCTCTGCAATGACAAACCCCGATCTGAAGGGTTGCTACCCTCAATTTATAGTGTTAGTGACTAGTTTGGGGATACATAGAAGGGTCTTGTCGGTACTTTAAATGGAGTTGATTGAATGGGAGAGAACATTGGGCCTATTTTTGTTTTAATTAGAAAGGGATAAGATTTAATGGACCCCAAAAATTTATTTTTATTTTTTTAAGATTCTGTTGCGTTGAAACCTTGGGAAGATATGGATACTGAGTTGAAAAAGGCTAAATTGGAATATTTTCGAATTCAGGTATTTCTTTTGTTAATCCAAAAATCTTTTTAAAAAAATTATTTTTTAGACTATTTTGGCTGAAGAACAAATTTCCAACCTTAAAATTCAACGTAAAGTATTGGAATTGGAATATGAAGAGAAGGCGGAAAACAAAAGGAAGAAGGAACGCGTGGCTTATTGTTATTAAAGAAAAAAGAAAAGGAAGAATCTTATGTTTTGTTAAAATTAAAAAAAAATTTTTTTTCGTGCAACTTTATTTTTTTCGCTAGGTAAATTATAAAAAATTTTAAATTTACTTTCTTTTACTAGAGTTTTTCTACTATATTTTATTATTTTAATCATTTAAATTAACTGAATTTTCTGGGGACGAAATGTCTCACAAAAAGACGATAGGAAAATGGACAAATGACCAGAAGACATTTGTGGTTATGTGGATTTTGTCTGAGGATTCTAAGAAGTAATTTTAAAAATTTTAAGAAATTTTTAGGAAATTTTAAATATTAAATTAAAAAATGTCGATTCTACGTGTTTTGAGTACCGTTCCATTCAGGTTATTTTTTAAATTTTTATAAGAAAATTAAAAAAAAATTTTTTAAAGCAATCGTCCACCAGTACAAGATATAATAGCTAATTTACATTCTTATTTTACTTTTAATTTTTTGATTGGCTTGGCTATTTTGTTAAGTTATAAACAATTTGGAGGTCGACCTATTGAGTGTATGACGCCTGCTGGATTTTCTTCGTCTTGGACTGATGTATTATATTTTTAATTTTTAAATTAAACCTAAGGATACACCCTTTGGGTTGAAAATTATATCTTATAATGAGTTTAAATTGAAGATACCTTATAATGAGGTCTGTTAAATAGAGGGTATCGCTCTAACCTACAAGAGGCATCCTATCTTAAATAGAGGAGCCTCTTGGGCAGCCTCCTCCACCTAGAGGTCGACCAAATTAAAAAAACGTATCTTAAATAAGAGCGTGTCTTATAGCGAGTTTTATTCTCTATTTAAGAGACACCTCATTATAAGAAAGGATTTTTCGGCCACAAGTTATAGGGTTTGATTTTTAAAAATTTTCTTTTTAAATTTTTAGTACACAGAAAATTATTGTTATACGGCCAACACTTATTTTGTAGCTATAGATAAAGCTGAACAAATAATAGTGAATATAAGTGATGAGGAAAGAAGAGAAAGACGAATTAGTTATTATCAATGGATTCCCTTCTTTTTAATTTTTCAAGCTGGGTGTTTTAAAGTGCCTGCTCTAATTTGGAAATACTTTCATGCACAATCAGGTTTTTTTAAACTTTTTGGTAATCCTAGGGAATGGTTGGGATTTGTGAAAAAGCTAAATTCACTTTTTGTCCGCAAAAATTTTTGCGGACAAATTTTGTGTCCGCAAGTTTTTTGCGGACAAAAATTTTTTTCTAATTTTTAAAAATATTTTTTTAAAGACTTTTTAACTCAAATCCTTTGCTTTCCTAAGATTAATAAAAAAAAAATAAATTTTAGGAATGAAAGTAGGCGAAATTCTTCGAATAGCATCCAGTGAAGCTAATAGTGATCCAACAATTAGAGCGGATAATATTAATTCTCTTTGTAATCATTTGCAGAAAGTTTTAAAATTTCATAGAAGATTGGAAATGGTTTTTTTTGAATTTATTTTTAATTTTATTTGGGGATATTTTTTGGGGTATACAAAAATGTATTTTTCTTTAAAATGAAGGAATTTTTGGGGATAAAAGATTTTTTGGGGGATTTTTAAAGTTTCCTTCAAGATTGGGTTTTGAGATTTTATTAAAAATGAAAACCTGGGCTTTAAGAATTCTACTATAAAATATAAAAATGGAGTGAAGATTAATTAATAGATGGGCACGGACAAGGAAGGGATATGACGGGTTGAGAGAAAATCGGATAGGAGTCCGAGTTGGGTTTTCAAAATTAATTCCGGATCGAGTTTTGGATCGAAAAAAGCCTAATTTCTGAGTTTGAGTAACCTTTTTAGGGAGGAGAACCAAGTTTTCAAATAAAAAATTTTTTTTTAATTTTCAGAGAAGAATTCGCCCTCACAGATTTTTTCGGCTATTAAACATGAAATATTCTGCTTATTATGTAACACTTGTATATTTATTGAGTAAATGTTTATTTTTTATTAATGTAACGGGACAATTAAATTTTCTTAATCGGTTAGATTTTTTGAATTAATTTTTTAAATTTATTTTTTAAAGTTATCTTTTTGGGTCAAATGATAATTTTGGGTTTGAATTTTGGAGAAATTTGTTGCACTGGAATTCAACTTTTTGGAAGGAATCTGGAGTGTTTCCTAGAGTTACTTGGTGCGATTTTGATGTAAGAAGAGAAAATTTTTTTGAGTAAAATTTCCAAAAAATTTTCAAATTTAAAATTTTGAATTTTTGAAATTTCTAAAAATTTTTTTGAAAATTTTCAAAAAAAAATTTTTTGAAAAATTTTCCTTTAAAGGTGAGAGAAATGGGACAATCAGTTAACCATACAGTTCAATGTGTTTTAGTTTTAAACGTTTTTATGGAAAAAGCTTTTATGCTTTTGTGGGGATGGTATACAGTTTTGGCAATTATTACTTTGGCTAATATTAGTGCTTGGTTTGTCTTTTGTAAATTTTTTTTTCTTATAAAATCGGTCGGAATCCGTTGTCTGTAGATATAATTTTCAAATTTCCCGACATTTAACTTTGACGGAAATTTTTTAATAAACGAAAATCTTTATTTTTAAAGGTTTTATGGTTACTTAAGTACAGCTTCTGCCGAACATTTTATTTTTAACCATTTAGAGATGGCTGGTGAACCATTATTTGATAAAGATCCAAATATTTTACAACCAAAGCGTTTGTTTTTAATTTTTATAAAGAAATTTTTTTCTTTAAAGAAATTCAGCAATGTGTAGCTAAATTTATTGTAAAATATTTAAAAACGGATGGATTATTTATTCTTCGATTAATTGCCCAACACGCGGACGTGGTTAATTTTGAGATTTTTTGGGGTTTTTTTAAAGATTAAATTTTAGCAAATGTCAACACAATTAATTTATAAAATGTGGACAAGTCATTATATTATTGAAAAACAAAGAGAGTAAGTCTCAAAATTTATTTTTTTGTAAAAAATTTTTTCTGGAGTTTTGGGGGGAATTTTGCTTAAAGGATAGTGGGGTTGTTCGAGGGAACGAGAAACCGGACTTTTTACAAGAATCAAAATCGATAACCGAAATTTCGTCCAGGCTCTCGTTTCGGTTGATTTGTAGTTTTAACTCCTTGGGGTTTTCATCAAAAAAGAAAAACGAAATGTGAAACATCAATAACACAAAAATTCGTCGACAAGCGAAACTGGCTTTTCTGTTTTAAATTTCTATTGAATACGAATTTATTTTTAGGAAAAATTTTTGGAAAACCATTTTTTAATTTTTTGGAAAAATTTTTTTTTGACAAAATATAAAAAGAAAGTCGGTCTTAAAATTTGTCGTTGACAACCTAGAACTGAAAAATAGAACAAAATTTGCACAAAAAAATTTTTTAGATCATTAAAGAAATCAGAACCTATATGGAAACGTCATTTATTGGCATTAGAAAAAATGACAGTACAAGTAGAATTAGAGGGAGATGAGATGCAAGAACATACATATCCAAAAATGGGACATAGACGTGAAAGTATTACAAGTTTGGCGGAAAGTGAAACAACTAGATGTTAATTGGAGGTTAAAGGTTTTCTAGTCACTTTTTTTGGAACACCAGTTTTTTTTGGGGGAACAGGCCCATAGCCATGATTTTTTCAGGGGGAGGGGCAAGGGGGGAAATTTGTCTGCGCCGAATTTTAACGCCGCAGGCGAAAATTTTGAGAATTTTTGAAGGCCCTGGCTACGGGCCTGTTAGGGGTGGGTATTTTTTGAAGGAATTTTTTTTAAGAAAAATGGTTCCTTTATAAAAATTATTTTTCCCCGTTTTTATTGAAAACCAGTCAATTTTTGTATGAAAAATGACAAAAATTACGTTTAAAAACTTGTGAAAAACTGGTGTTTTTATCCAGCTCCCCAAATGCTTTAATTAATTCTATACGTTAAATTAACGAAAAATTCTCACTTTTTTCAGAAATATTTTTAAAATTTTTTTCTTACATTTGTGCAATAATCTCCTTAACTATTTTTTAATTTTTTGAAATTTAATTAATTTAAAAAAATAAAATTATAAAACCTTTTTTATTTTAATTTTTTGTACAAATTTAAATAATTTAAAATATTTTTTCTTCAAGAAAATTATTTTTGTTGTCCTATATTTGATGCCAATTTTAATTCAAAATCGTTGAGAAGTTGCTTAACATCTTTTCTGAAAAAAATTTTTTTTAAGATAAAAGTAATTTGGAGTGCCGTTTTTATTTCTAGTATATTTTTAAAGGAAAAATGGGAATGGGGGGTTACCGATTTCCAAAATTTCCAAAAAATTTAATTTTAATTTAAAAAATATGGGAAAAAGTTTAGTTTGTGTTCTCTCCCCCTCCGTGTTCCTTTTTTTAAAATTTTCCCGAAATTCGTCTCCAGTTTCCTTGGCATTTTTCAATCAAGAAAGGGTTCTTTGCATAAAAATTAGGGTTGCCGTTTTCAAACCGGGCCGTTTTTTTTCAAGCCATCTTTTTCGGGTTTGTTTTTATTGAGTCGGGCCGTACGAGCCTTTTTCGGGACTCGATCTTTCGGTCCGAGTCGGGCCATTTTGGTAACCCTAATAAAAAAAGAAAGTTCCTTAGTCTGACCATTATTAACCATTTTGAAAGAAAATTAAATTTTGAAAAAAATAAAGAGGGAAAAACACAATCCAAACCTTTTATCAAAAAAAATAAATTTTTTCTTACATTTGCTGAAAAATATTTTGCATTCCATTCATTGATTCACTAAATTCCTCAGCTTTAGCCAACATTGCATAAGTCGAACGAATTGCAGAATCTACTTGATCGCAAGTAGAAGTAACTATATTATTAAATACTTGCATAGATTCGCTAGTTAAATCGCTCATTCCGTGTAGAGAACCTCTCAAATCTCTTAAAGTCATATCCAAATTTGAGGCGATTGATCTGGCATGGGCTTCCAAATCGGTAAGAATTGAGGGGTCAGGAACTAAATTGTCGTTGTTGTTGGGTTGTTTTGTGTTGTCTGTCATTGCCTTATCTGAAGAAAATTAATGGAGAAATTAAAAAATAAAAAGTTTGGGGAGAAAATTAGACGTCCCCGGAGGTACTCAACTGATCTCGCTCTTTTAATGTTTTAAATTTGTTGTGATTTATTTTATTTGGCGAAATGTTTTTTCTCTACATCTTTTCCAACACTCTTAGTTTTGTATACTATTTTCTTGTTGGAATTTATTTTCATTTTAGTTTTTGACGTAAAAGTTATTTTTTCGTGATTTTTTGATATTACTGATGTTTTATTTTTTTAGAAAAATAAATTAAATTATGCCACCAAAAACAAAAGGTGGGAAGGCCGACGCTAAAGGAGGAAAAGCGGCGCCAGCAAAAAAGAAGGACACGCCAGCCGGAGGAAGCGGAAAGGCTAAGAAGAAGAAGTGGTCGAAGGGAAAGGTTCGGGACAAGTTGCAGAACATGGTACTTTTTGACCAGGCGACATTTGACAAGCTTTACAAGGTTTTTTGGGGTTTTTTTTCTGATAATTGACCTCTTTTCTAGGAAATTGTTTCTGTCAAATTGATCACTCCTAGCGTTGTTTCTGAACGTCTCAAGGTTTGTTGAACGTCTAGTGCTTCTCTTAAGTTGATTAAAAATAATTTTAGGTCCGAGCTTCTCTAGCGCGTGCTGGTCTTCGCGAATTGCACCAAAAAGGATTAATCAAAGTTGTGGTTAAGCATGGAGCTCAATTGGTATATACTCGAGCAACCAAGACAGAGGAAGCCTAGAAATGATTTGAAAGCATTTTTGTTAATTTTAATGCGTTCATTTTCTTGTTGATGAAAATTATAAAATGTTTTTGATTGATTTTTTAGTTGTTTAACGGTTTTTACCCATTTATTATTTTATAGAACAGAAGTGGTTCTAACCCGTCGGTATGGTTTTCCTTGTTTCCTTAACGTTGTCTTATCTTTGTCGATCAAAGTTTTGAATAATTCTTTGGAAATCGCTTCCTCGTTTTTCGAAAACTGACGTAGTAGACCAAAAGGGTTTTGCGTCAAGTAGAGATAGGAAATTTTGAAAGACCTTGATTCTTGATTTTGGTTGATTACGTTGATTGACTAGATTCTCGACTTTGAACAAAATCAAGGCCTGGATTCGGATCCAAGCCTATCTCTAGGGGCAATATGTCAAATGATGTTCCCAAGCCTTATAGCTTTAAGATAACGTTTCTTAAAATTTTTCGTTTTGACGTTACCAGCATAAAACGTTTACTTTTCGTTTTCTCTTCAAATTTAGTTAACAGATAAAAATGAAAGAGCCGAGAAGGCAAATTAATAATCGTCAACATAGAAAACACTTTATTGGAAAAAGAAGACAATTTCGACCTAATCGTCCTCCGATCCCAAATGACTTGATTCGTGGAAAGCCTGATAATTTCCCTCCACAGTTGGACATTCCTAAAGAGAAGTTAAATGAATATGAAACTGGGGCTGAGCTTTTAATTCCGGTTAGTTTAGAATCTTTTAATTAAATTTTTTTATTTTAAAGGAAAAAGCAAGGACGATAGTCGCCCAAAAACGTTTAACAAAAAAGAAGGGAAGATTTTTTGAAAGAGTGGAGAGGGTTGCACGTGCTGAAATTCTTGATACTCAACAAGAAGGGTTTTCTTTTTTGAATTATTTTCATAGAAAATTTTTATTTGAAGGTATATTGAAGCAGATGATGGGGTCCCTACATGTATGACCAAACAGGCTGAAATTTGTGATGCTGTGGATATTGCTAGTGCAACTAAAGTAATTTTTAAAAGAAAGATTTTTTCCCTAATTTTTAAAGATTTTTTCCCTAATTTTTTTGAAACCATTAGGAGACGGTATAGGGCTGGGCTCTGTCTAACCCCGATCCGGAACAATTTTCAGAACCCGACCGCGATATTCTGACCTCTAACCTCAGCAAATTCTGACCCCTAACTTTTAAACCGAAGAATATATTTTCAAAAAAATATATTTTTGTATACTTGTCCCCGTCTAACATCGACTCTGATACAAATTTCAACTCCGACCTTGAACGATTTTGACTAACTGGGGAAAAATTTGTAGAATCCCTGGTCCTCAAAAATCGCGACTATTGGGTGGTGGCAAGTCGATTAACTACCACTCATTGATTTTTCGAACATATATGGCACGAGGGTTTGGCCTGTCCTGTTTCTAATCTAAAAGCAAAAAGTTTACTATTTTTTCACCTTTCAAAGCATTTTTCGCTTGATCTTCGTTTTGGACCATACAATCTTGACTACACTCTAAATGGACGTTATATGTTGCTAGGTGGACGTAAAGGACATGTAGCTGCTTTCGATTGGATGACTAAAGATTTAATAACTGAAATTAATGTAATGGAAACTGTTCGGGATATTCAGTTAGTTTTAACTTTTTGATTAAATTTTTAATGAAACCTTAGATGGCTTCACACAGAAACAATGTTTGCTGTAGCCCAAAAACGTTGGTTAAGAATTTATGACAGAAATGGAACAGAATTGCATTGTATAAAATCGATGTTTGATATTAGAAGATTGGAGTTTCTGCCTAGGCATTTTTTACTTGTTGGATCGGTATATAATATTTTTTTATTTAATAGAAGTCATGTCATCGAAGCTTTTGAGCTTTCGGACCACACGTTAAAATAGTCGAAAACGGGTCTAACGATAATTTATCCAAGATACGGATTTCACGGAGTGTAGGCACGGCTCGGTACTACCATGGTATTGCATTCATTACCGGACAGGTACTTTTCGGTACTACCGGTACCGGAAAAAGCCATTTGCCTAACAATATTTCAGGCGTGCTTTCCCCGCTTATGGCTAAAGAAGGAAATGTTTAAAACGAGAGCGTGAATAAGAGTCAATTTTCGGGGCGGGCTTTCAAAATTTTCTTCGGATCGGGTTACGGTTAACCCCTAAGCCGTCCCTTGATTTGTTTCCTCAGAATAAATTGATTTTTATTTTTTACATTCAAAAAATTTTCCTTTTTTTTCTTTTTAATATTTTTCTCTAAATTTTAGGGTGGAAACACATTCCTTACATGGTTAGATGTTTCTGTTGGCAAACAAGTTTCGTTTTCCTCAAATTTAATTTAAAATTAAATTTTTAACTAGGTAGCTAATTTTCCAACAAAATGTGGGGCTCTACACGTTCTAACACAAAATCCGTCAAATGCAATAATTGTTGGAGGAAATTCCCGTGGTTTAGTAACAATGTGGTCACCAAATGTTCAAAAACCGTTAATTGAAATGTTTGCACATAAAGGGCCAATTTTGGGTATTTCTATAAATTCAAATGGAAATTATATGGCAACGAGTGGATTGGACAATAAATTGAGAATTTGGGATTTGAGGAAGAATTATAGTGAATTGGCTGTTTATTCTGGCCCTTTAGTACATTATTCACATGTTGCTTTTAGTCAACGAAATTTTTTGGCGGTTAATTCGGGGAATAATTTACAGGTTTTGTTTTTTAATAATTTTTTATTTGAAATTTTTTTGAAATTCTGTTGTGAGAATTCTAAGTTTTTTTAAATTTTTTGGGAAATTTTTTAATTTACACGATTAACTATACATAATTAAGCTGTGATATTTCCGAATGGATTGTTTCAAATAATACTTAAGGTTATCGTAGGGGAGGGAGATATACTTCCAAATTTATTACTTTGGATCTTACTTTTAGGTTTAAAAGATTAAATAACTTCCTGGTTGATCAAGTACTAGCATGTTAACGTCAGCGCCCATTATATAAGAACTCGGTCAAATGACTGGTTGTTTGACTATGGTAAATGAGGTATCCACTAAATTATTGCAAACCGTTAGAAAAAGAAAACTAAGTGGTTTGCCAGCGTAGTAAGGTCATTTAACCTCGAACTACCTTCTTTTACTATCATTGCAGTAGTTGACGTGATAGAAAGAAGCATTAAAAATCAAAAAATATTTTTAATCAATATATTTTTTAAGATTCTCAAAAACCCTCATTTGGGTCAATCCACCACACCCTATTTAATGCATAAATGTGAAGGAGCAATTACAGATTTAAAATTTTGTCCCTACGAAGATGTTTTGGGTGTTGGACACACTTTAGGGTTGTCAAGTCTTTTAATACCCGGTGCTGGACAAGCAAATTTTGATTCGTTACGAGCAAATCCATTTGAATCGAAACAACAAAGAAAAGAGAGAGAAGTGAAAATGTTACTTGATAAGGTTTGTTTTTTTATAAAATTTTGGAAATTTTTTTTATAAAGGGGAACCGCTATTAGGAAGCCAAAAATATTTTTTAAAATTTATTTTGGGTTTATTGGTTTTTTGTAGGGCGTATCTAGAGGGGATTGGAGGGAAAATTAAATCCACCTGACCGGTTAAACCCTTAACTTATCTATAGAAAATCCAAAATCAAAGGGCTTGTTTAACTGCTTAAACTATTTTAATTTATTTGTGACTCGCGTCATTTTGACGTAAATAAATAAATTTCCAAAATGTCTATCTTCCTGTAATAAAAAAATGCAATAAAAATTGATAACATTAATCCTCTATCTCCCTGCATTTAATTGTCAAAAAAAAATAATTTTTATAAATTTTTTTTAGATTCAACCAGAATTAATAACATTAAATCCTGCAGATATTAACCGGGTTAATCGAAAAGGATTAAAATCAACAATGGAATACAGAAATAATGTAATGCATATAAAGCCTTCAATTATTGAAGATTTCAAATAAAATTCTTGTTTTTTGGATTTTTTATTGTTTACAACAAATATCACCAGTTAAACATTTGTAACCTTAAAAATTGGAAAAATTTTTTAAAATTTAATAAAAGGAGGTTTTTTAAAATTTATTTAAAACATGTCAGACATCATTATAAGAGATTCCCCTTGGAGGGTGCCTTATAACGAGCTGTCTATTAAATAGAAGGGGTTTTATAATGAAGGTGTCTGTTAAATAGAGGGGTACATTATAAATAAGATGCCCCCTTGGAGGGTGCCTTATAATGAGTTGTATACTAAATAGGAGGTGTCTTATATTGAGGGTGTTTATTAAATAGAAGGGCATCTGGGCAACTCCTCCTTCCTGTGGTCAACAAAAATTTTTTTTAAAAACCATATCCCAAATAGAGGTGTGTCTAGTGTTGTGTGTATATTTTAATGAGGTCTGACTCTTCAGATTAATTTTTCTTTTAAAATAAGAATTTACCAATGGGACAGCCCAGTTGCCTCTGTCCATTTGAATATTGCAGATTATAATTTGTAGAATCCCCCGCTGTACAAACACCAAAAGTCATTGTATTATCCGGACAAGAAGGGCAACAATACCCATTTTGACATTGATAACCGGGTTTGCAAGCACCCTAAAAAATTTTTAAAGAAATTAAAAAAATATTTTATCAGACGTGGTCTTGGATACGGATAATATCCGGATAACCACGGATCCTCATGTTGACCATTTTGTGAAAAATTGATATATCCGAGGATACCTGTGGATGGATATAATCAAAAGTTAGGCGGATATATCAGGATCCATGGCCATGGTGTATTTCCTTACCATATTACAATATCCAGCAGAACGCCCAACTTTACATTGACAACAATATCGAGAGGCGGTACAAACCAATCCGTTTGAACACGTCCCAGAATCACAACGTTCTATGGCTATTTGACCTCCACAAGCCTCTTAAGAAGCTTTCTTATGGAATTTTTAATTAATATACCCAGATAATTGTTAGGATTTTGTGGGCAACATATTCCGTTTAGACACTCTTGTGAAGGAGAACATTGGCCTGCAGCACTGGAAAATTTTTTTTTATTTTTATCTACCTTTGTAGTTTCGTTATGTGAAGTGTGGTAAGTCACGAGAAAACCCATTTTCAGAGAGATGGGATTCAGGTTGGAGACCAACCCATTTCCGCAAAATCACTTAGATTTGGGGGGATAACCCAGAGGGAAAAAGGGAGTTTAAGTGAGTTCTCTCCAAAGGGAGCTGACGAGTGACATTCTGCGATAGACCCAGTGGCCTCATGCCCCCTCATCTACCATTAAAACACATTTTTAAAGAATTTCACAGCAATTACACTAACCTGCAACGAATTTTGGAGCGCTCATTATTTGGACAATAACCTTACAAATTAGAGAAGAATTTAAAAAATCCTCCCTCCCATAACAAAAAACCTTCAGTTTGTTCTTCAATTAAATAATTATTTTGTTGTTGTCCATTTTGTTGTTCAAAATGTATGGAGGGTTGGACATTTAGTGTTTCTAAAGAAGAAATAGCCGTGCAACATTGACTGTCTATACATTCAGTAGCTCCTTGTGTGTAGTAAATAACACATTGAATTGGGGATGTACAGGGTAGGTTTAGAGAACGCCCTCCATTTCGACAAACCTGGCAAGCTGGGAGAGAAAAATATTTTTAAGATACAGTAGAGGCTCTCTGTTACGACTCTCCCTTCTCCCTCAACCCCTTCCCTCATGTCAGCAAAAGTCCGGGTGATTCCAATATATTAGGATTTTTTGTGAATTTGGTAGTTATGAGGAGGATGGGTCCAAGCCAGAATCAGGAGAGAAAAACACCCTGGAGAACAGACACCCTAGACTTATTAGGTACTTTAGAAGACTGATATTTTAGAGGGTGATCTCGAGGATTGGACTAACTCAGATTATATATTTTTAAAAAATTTGTAATCTTCTTACGTAATAAAGAATAAACAAAATTTGGAAAATTTCCACAAATGTGATAAATTGGTGGATATGTAAGGGATTGTTGTTCTCTTTTATGTCTAAACAATGAAGGGATATTATTTATTCTTTCAGCTATTAAATTAACAAAGTTGATAAAAATGATGAAAATTAGTCCATAAGAGAACATCATTTAAAAAAGGAATTTTTATTTGGAGGTTTAAGGCATCTAAAATTTTTTTTAAGTTTTACAGGCAGACATCAGTTTAAGATGAAAAATTGTATCTTATAATGGGATGTTTCTTAAATAGAGGATATGACCTCACTATAAGATCCACCCAATATTAGATACCTCTATTTAAGAGACGTCAGTTGGCCACGGGTGAAAGGCCTAAGAGATACCCTCTATTTAATAGACACCCATTATACGGCACTTTTTTCAGTTTCAGGAAGTATCTAAAAAATGAGGCCCGCTAATTAGAAACTAATTTAAAATTCACAAATTTATTTATTTAATAACTGAGAAAACGTAGCAGAAAGAAGTGAACGATTTTTTCCTCAAAAAAATTTTTCTTCATAGAAACGTCAAAATCATTTTTAGTTATTTTTACAGCTGCCGTTTAAGGACAAAAACAATAAAAAATATAAAATGAGGAAAAACAAAGGAGAAAAATTATTTCACAAGAAAATTTTCCTTAATAAATTTTAGGGTGTTTTAAAATTTTATTTTGAAATTAAAATATTTCTTTTACCCTTAAAAGGATTTAATCGATTTTAAAAATTATTTTTCAAAAAAAATATTTCAAAATATTGCCCTTTTGAAATTTTAAGAAATAATTAGACGTCGCGAATAAATATAAAAAATCCATTTAATACGTGTTTTTAAATAAATGAAAACAGACGGAAGGGCCCGATCAATTAATTTTATCAATAAAATTTTTTTATATTTTTCCGATAAAATCGAAAAAATCCCATTTGGAGTTTGGTTATGAATCCAACCAGAGTTAATATAAGCTTATCTTACTTGTTGGAGGAATCGAAGCGAAAAAACCTCGGCTCTTCGGTTTCGAACCGAAAGTAGAAACTTTTTGAGGAGAGACCCCCACAAGAAAGATCAAAGCGCTTGAAATACATTTCGTGGGGATATAAACTTTTCTAAAATTAATCTTTCAATTAAATTATATTATTTTTAAGACGGAAAAAAAAATTTTTTTTCTAAAACAATTTTGTATATAAATTATTAACAATTCAAATTAAATTTAAAAAAAAAACCTTAAAAATTTTTCCGTCTCTTCTTTTTATGTTTAGGTAAATACCCAGACTTTTTAAATACTCCAACACCTTTTGTTGCTTCTCTTTTTTGAACAATTTTAGCATAATGTTTTTTGTTTTTAGCAATAATTTCGTGATCATTCATTAATTCTTCTGCCAAAGTATTTTTACGTTGTTTTTTATTTAAACGAGCAGAGTAGAAATCGGCGCTAGATTCAACTATTTGACCAATCTGTTTTGAAAGAAAAAAAATTTTTTTTTAAATTAAAAATAAATTTTTCGCTTTGAGAGGGGTTTTTACAAAAAGAAAGTTCAAATTTCGTCCTCAGGGTTCCATGAGAAAACAAAGTAAAAAGAGAAACCAAATTCCTCTTTATTACGAAAATAGACCAGATTCTTATTTAGAAAAATTATTCAGAAAAAAATAATTTGCTGATCTATGTATAAAAAGTTGACAAAATAAGGAAGCTTAAGGTGATGAGGAAGTTGAGGGAAGTCTTGGAATTAAGACGTCAGATAAACACCTCTATTAGATTATTCGTCTAACAATAAATTAAGGTGTAAAGGAAGGATCCTACCAAGGGAGGTTGACCTTCTTTGATCCTCTCATAATCAGGTTTGACCCTCTCAAACCAAGAGAAGTCTGACCTTATGAAGGGAGGTTACCAGTTAGGTAATTAAAAACTAATCTACAGATTAATTTACACTTAAAAATAAATTTAAAAAAACCTGAAAATATTTTGGCAAAACATTTCTGTCACTTTTCTTGTAATGCTGCTTTGGATCTAATATATTTCTCATTTGTATCAATTCCAAATCTCTCCGTTTTTCTTCATCCATTTCAGAAGCAGGCAATCCAAACCAACTTTCCCCTGCTGTTTGGGAATTCTGAGATTTTCTCATTTTTTTCTCTTGTGTTTTTGAACGTTTTAATACTTCATCCAAAGGTTTTGAATCATAATCCTTTGAAAAAAAAATTTTTTTTCAATTAAAAATTAAATTATTAAAAAATAATCCGTTCAAGTATCTTACAATAAAACAAAATTATTTTCCCAGTGTGGATTCGAACCTATGCCTATTAGACATAGGTTCAAAAATACACTACACTAAAAAAATCCAATACAACATGGAGAAAAACAAGAAGAAACTAAAGTGCGGAAAAATCATTCCCGGGATCCCGTAACGAGATTCGTTTCAGAATTTTTTACGGGACAGGATCCCGTGGGATTAATCCCATAATCTCGTTCTTTGCTTAAAATACGGGATTTCAAAACAAGATCCCGTACGGGAAAACACAAAAAATACTAATATTTTTTAATAAAAATTCTGAAAATTTTCTCTCAAAAAATAAGAAAAAATTTATAATTTTAAAAAAACCTACTTCTGTAAGTGAAGCCTTTTCAAGTAACTAAAAAATATTTTTAAAATTTTATTCAACCATTATATAAAAAACCTTTTTAATTTCCGGATCATCAGGATTAAAACCATCCAAAACACTTTTCCTTTCAACTTTAACTATATTTTCTTCTTCTTTTTTTATTTCATCACTTCCCATTCTTTTTGTGTCAATTTCAAATAAATCTTCATTTGGAACCTTTAAAATTAAAAAATTTTTTTTCTAATTTTAAAAAATTCAAAAAACCTCCATTTGATCAATTTCTTCTTCCAATTCAAGTCCATAAATACTCATATATTCACGCATACTTGCAACCAAATCTTTTGTAAATTCACCACAATCTTCAGCTATTTTAATGAATTGACGAATTAATCCTAAATTAATTTAAATTGAAAAATGTTAACTTTTAAGGGGCCAAAAAGTTCCACAGACTTGGCCAAAAAACCAAGCTGAAGGGCATCGGATATTCGGACCCTGAAAAATATTACGTCGCAAGACATGACGATGATAACCAGGGTTGCCGTTTCGAGTCGAACTGCATTTTTTCGAGTCATTTTTTGGGCCTCGTTTTCATCGGGCCAGCCCGACCGAGTCTTTTTCGGGCCAAAATTCGATGGCCGACTCAATTTTTCGGACAGCGTCGACAACCCTAATGATAAGCTTTCTTATTTCTATTTACATAAAAATGCAAAACCATTTAAAAAAAAGTCAGTTTCACTTGGAATTTTGGTTTTTTCTAGCGAACTAGCTCAAAAAATAATTAAAAAAAATCAAAACCTGCTTTATGTCCCCTTTCACGAATTGTTTTAACAGCCATTTCAAAAACAACTTTTGCAAGACTCAATTTTAAAAATTCATCATCTCCAGTATTGATAGGATCAAATGATTTTTTAATCTCTTCATTATTTTTAGAATGTAGATGGTTGCTACGATCGTCCGTTTTCATTAAAAATTCTCGTCGTTCAAGTAATCTAAAAAATAAAACAAAATTCTTTTTTGGAATTTTTTTTGGAAATTTTCCATAATTTCAGAAAATACAAAAAATTTTCCCACTTTCATTATTTTTCAAAGAAAAAAAGCCAAAAAAATTTTAAAAATTAAAATCTAAAAACCTTGCCACATAACGTAATTCAATTTCAAAATGTGTCACCCAAAGAGGAACATATTGTGGAAATTTCCTCAAACCCATCAAAATTAATGTTCGAGCATTTTCTGCACTTTTATTATCAAAAAATTCAAAGCGAGCAGCTCTCACATGATTTTCAGGTAAATGGGCATAAATCTGAAATTGAGACAGGATGATTTTTTAGTTTAAAAATTACTTGAAGTAAACGAGTATAAGCCCGACTGCATAATTTGCGCATTTTTGCATTGTGTAGAAAAGCAATTTCTTTATTATGATATTCCATTTTCTAAAAATTTTTTTTTAAATTTGTAATGAGATTATAAAATTCTCCAACAGGATCAGGTCTAACAAATGTCTCTAATAACTTTATCGAAACTAAATTTCTAAAAGATTTTGGTATTAGAGTATTTGAGGTATCTCACTGGGAGCTGTCGAAATACAAAATTTCAGAGTTTCGGCATAAAGTGATAAAGTGGCGCTTATATGAAACCAGAAGCCGGATCAAGACAAAACCCAAACAACAATCTCAGTTATCAAATCGAAACCAAGACAGTCCGGTCAATACCTATAAGGAAAATGTGGTATTTCGACTACTCTCGTTAACTTTAATAAAAAAAGGACAAAAAAATAAAAAAAAAACCTTAAATCTAGCAGCACATATTCGATAAAGATGAGCACATTTATGCTTTAATGGTCTATCAATTTGATCATATCGATGTAAAAACTTTAATTCTTTTCGTCGTTCAACAATTAAATCCAATTTTTCTTCTAAATATGCTGCATATGCCAAAAAGTCTTTGGCAACTTTAGTCTATTGAAAAGTAAAATTTTAAAGGAAAAATATTGAAGAAAATTTAAAGGGTTTTGATTAAATAATGTGATCGCGCAAAATTAAATTTCCCGTAAACTATAAGTGGAATTATGTAGAGAACGGACAGAAATCTTTACCTAAAATTGATCACGAGATCAGAAAAACTTAAGTCCCATCTAAATAGAACTTAAATGTGGGTACAATCCAAATAGGCGCAAAACCATAACCTGATTCAAGATTTCGAATTCTTACCAAATTTAGTATTAAACGATTCCTCTCATCGAGCTAAAAAGATCTTACCAAAATTGATAAGGGCCAGAAATTTTCCAGCAAGTTATGGCTTTGCGACGTTATGGCCGCACGCCTAGTTGAGCGCGTCCCCTTAAAAGTAACCCCACGTTCCATTGTAAAATCCACTTTCCTACATTCTCTCCGAAATCCCTAAGTTAAATTCCGTCTCCTCCTCCAATATTTTATTAACAAAAAACCTGTTTGCACAATTTGTACTCATAATCACGACAATTCTTAATAAAATCGCAAACTTCCTCAGGAGAAAATAATTGAACCAATTTGAGTTGTTCAAAGACTGGAAGCAATTCTTCCAATGATTTTTCTACAAATTCTGCCATTCCTTAAAAAACAGAATTAATTTTTAAAAATTTTTAAACAAAAAATATTAAACAGATAAATAATCTGTTAATTTAATAAAGTTGTGATCATTTTTAAAAATAAAAAGACACAATATTTATTTGAGAAAAAAAGGACCAGTACATTTAAAAAATTAAAAAAATACAAAATTAGCTATAGAAATAATTCGTTAAAAATAAAAAAAATCTTTTCAATTAAAAATTAATAAAATTCGAACAAGCCGTCAAAAATTCAATAGGATCTCTAGGCCCCCCAACACCTCTTAAAACATTCAATAAATTTTGATTATCCCGTCGATATTCAGGTCGACTAAACATTTGAACTACAGCACCAGATGATATACGAACAGCTATTGTATCAACACGAGCCTTTAAAAAAATAAAAAAAATTTTTTTAGAAAAAAGTGGTGGGAGCTAACTCAAGGAATTCCAACTCACGGAACAGACAGGTCGCGGAACGACAAGTCACGTAATTAACGAAATCACGGTACGGACAACTCACGGAATGACCAAAACACGAAAAATTTAAAAAATCAAAATTTTTTAGAATTTTTTAAAATTCTTTTTTTAAAGTATTCTAAGTTTTTAAAATTCGTATTTTTTTGAAATATTCAGATTTTTCAAAAAATTCCGATTTTTAAAATATTCCATGTTTTGGTCATTCCGTAACTTGTCCGTTCCGTGAGTTAGCCCGACACGGAAAGAAGATGGGAAGAAAAAAGGAACAATTCTTACACAAACAAAGGGAAAAAATTTTGGCTTGAATACAATTTTGAGAGGAACAATTACAGTTAAAAAATATTTTTCTTAAATTTCCTCTTCCAAACCACGTTGACATAAAAAACGCCTCTTATTGTTAAAATTTAAAAGAAACATTCAAAAGGAGGTAATAAAATCACATCATTCCCAAAAAATATTTTTTAGTCAAAAGACGCCCAAAAATGGAAAATTCACTCATTTAAAAATTTGAATGAATTACCTACTAGACCCCCCAAAAACATCCCAAAAATATTTTTTCAAAAAAACCTGTTTATCCAAAAGTGCTCTAACAAGATTATAAGGATTTGAAGAATGTCTATTAAATATTCCAGCAAAAGTATTATGCCAAGATTCAACAGAATTTGAAGATTTCGGTAGCTGTTCAATTGTTATATCTTTATTATTCCAAATTGTTGGCGGATATCTTGGAGGCATTAATTCCCTTCCAACCCAAGTCCTTTCCATGTAATCAATAAAAGCAAAATGTGGACTTTCCAAATCGCCATTGCTAAAGACTTCAAGAAACATTTGAGCTAATCGATGGAAACAGACGCGAACACAAGCTGTAAAGAAAGAATAGAAGGTTAGTTACTATAAATTTAACAAAACTTAAAAAAGATAGGAGAAATGAATTTTTGATTCTAATCATAATTCAACCGATGATTGGTTAGATAGCCGAAAGATTTCGAGTAAAAGTGATACGGGACTTAATAACAGTACTAGCATACTAGTCATACATATACGGATTTTTGATTTTTAAGATTATTTATGGTCAATTTTATCCACCCAGTTTTCCACTAAAAATTAGGACGGTTCGAACAGTTAGGAATATGAATCGAAAAATAACTCGATCCAAAATCATTTTGCAAGAGAATATATACACATCGCAAAAGGAAAACGGGGGGTCAGTATAGAATGATATCAAAAATATTAGATTCGGATTTAAAGTCAAAGAAGTCCCCTTTGTCCTTGAAACAAAACAACCCAAAGTAATAACAAAATAATAAAATTAAAAAAAAAACCTGGATCAACAAAAGTCAGACAAACAAACATTTTTAAATATTTAAGAAAACCGTCTTCTTCTTGATGTTGTAATCCCCAACCAAATTCTTGTATTTTTCTCCATATAGATTCCTTTAAATGTTAAAAATTTTCTGTTAAAAATTTCAAAAAAACTTTAAAATGAAAGAAACATCCATGAATTATTGCATAAGGAAAAGCATTTCTTAAAGCTTGTTCTTCAACTTTTTCAAAATCAATAATTATTGTTTGTGGACGAGAACCAGGAGTTATTTCATCAATTTTGACAAGTAAAAGTTCTATGGATCTCAAATAAAAGTCTGTTGTTTTTGAAGGAATTAAAATATAAATAAATGGAAGAACAAAAGAACGTCCAAAACGGCCATAAATTATCTTTAAAAAAATTTATTGAGTTAGAGAAATTTTTTTAAATATTTTTAGGTCGAAATTTGTCGGAAATTTGTTCTTATCAGCTGACCATTCTATAACCTTACACGTTTCTGACCCTTTTCCCTCTTCTCTAATTTTCCCCCAGTATTGCCTAACTTAACAGATAAACTCTAGCAAGGCGTCCTAGCGTTCCTCTTCTGCCCCAATTTTTGCAGACCTTGAAGCCCATTAATCTTTTAATTACCAAATAATCCAAAAATTTTTATAATAATTTGGTACCAAAAAACCACAAAGTTTTGACTTACAGTTCGGGAGGTTTCCTATTTAGAGCTCAAACCTTCAGACTTTCAGCAAAAAAAAAATTATAAAAAAATACCCAAAGTTGATATAATGTTTGAACATTTCCACCATTTTTAAAAGTCCCGTCACAAATCCAAACATCACAACCTGCCAACCTAGCAACATCCGTTCTAGAACCCAAAAGAATTATTCGATTTGGATCAGCAGGCCCCGTATCTACCAAAATAAATTCTTCTTGAAGTTCAGTTTTTGTTCGCCTCAATTGTTCGGGAATTTCAATTTCTGAAAGAGAATTGGGCAAAGGCATTCGATATCCATCAGCATAACGTTTTCGACCAACTGTTTTTTGGAGATTTACAAATTTGGGAAGTGTTGCCTGGAAATTAAAAATTAAACACTATATAATAACTCAAATTTTCCGATATTACTCCTTTTTTGCCCTTTATTTCCTTACGGGAACCGACCAGAGACACACAAAAGTTTTTCATTTCGCGTTTCACCTTCTTAAAACATCAATTTACGAACCAATCAAAGTAAAAGAAAAACGGACTTAAACATTGATATTTGGGAAGCTGATCTTCTGAGTTGGTCTTAGAAATAATTCAAAGGTTCTCAAAACGTGCGTAGGTGAGACTGGGCCAACCCAGTTAGCCGAAACACTGTCAAACGTCGCCCTTTTCATTCAGTTTCCTTGGCGAATAAACGGACAGGAATGTCGGCGGGAAGGGCTGACCCCCAGAAAACCTCACAAAATCAAACAAAAAACCTTAGCCTGTTCACTAATCCCAGCCAATTGTTCATTAACAATTTCTCTAGGAGACAAAGTAGAATTAATAGCAGCTTGGGTAATTCTGTCTTTAATTCTAGCCAATTCAATTCTGTTTGGTGAAGGCCCATGATTGTGTTGTTTTGTTACAGTCACTTCATTATTTGCATTGGTTACAGCAAAACCATAACATTTACAACTTCGCCAATATTCACATCTCCAATAACGCTTGTTGGCAGCACCATTTTTGTATTTTACGTAAATAAATCCTTCAAAAACTAATTTGTCGGCATTCTTTGTTGATTTGACAAAAGATGCCATTAACCTCTAAAAAATAAAAATATTAAAGAACACCAAATAAAAACCCTACAGATCGATTTCCTATTGATCGTCAGTGAAAACAATTAATTCGTCTACTATTTCTCTGTCTCTCTTGTTTTTGTGTAGTCTCTTTAATTAATTACTATGTCCCGACAAAATAGAACTGAACAAAATGGTACCGAGACAAGAACAGACAGAATGGTACGCAAGATAAAAGAGACAAAAGGATTCTACGGCTGAGAATCGACAAAATGGTACCTAGAAGTAAATATTGACAAAATGGTACTATGGGTAAAAAAGACAAAATGGTACCATTGATAAAAACAGACAGAATGGTACGGAGTCAAAAAAGAGACAAAATGGTACTAGGGGAAAATGGTACAGTTTATTCGTTTTATGCCCAAAATTGCCTCAACAAAGGATTTGCGATATTCCTCATTTGTTGAGCAAACTGCTACATATCCCTATAGTAATTAATCCTAAAATCTTTACATAGTCTACAGTAGTCTTATGTAAAGACAGTATAAAAGGCTAAAGTTTTTCTTAAAATATCTTTCTCTCATCAATCAACAATGAATCTTCTACCTGTCGAAGCAAAACTTGATATCCTCAAATGCCTCAACTTTTACCAATTGAACAACTTTCAACTGTCAAATCGTCATTTTTGTCAAGTGATCGTCAAATACAACAAAGAATTGGCTAGGAAAGTGTTTTATTCTGTTGAATTGGTTGCTAATTGTAAGGGTTTTGCTCTTTAATCGAGTATAAAGTTTTTGTTTTTTACAGATGTTTGTAAAGAGCTGGAGTGTGATCCTAGTGAATTGGACTTGGATGTAAGCGAGGAAGATAAATTAAAGGTAAAAACAATTGAGGGTTATTTTGTTTAAAAATTCTCTTCATTTTTCAGTATCAAGCAGCAATTCAAGAACGGATTCCTTTCTACCTTGATCACAAAAACGAATCTGACGCAGACGATAAAACAAATGAAATTGGGAATTTGCTGTTTGAATCAGGAGAAACAAGTGAACTTTAGGGTGTTTGTGTTGTTTCCCTTCCATACCCAATTTTCTATAATGTACAAAATGGTCAGTCATTTTTTTGATGTTTTTTGTTCACTTATCTCGCACTGATTGAATCATGCTACAGAGAAAGTTTGTGAAAGTAAACAAAGAAATGACTGCCCATTTCGTGCATTGTGGGAAAAAATTGGATAGGGGAGGGAAACAACACAAGTGAAACTTTTGAAGCTTTCTCTCAACTAACTTTTTTCATTTCTAGATGGAACATCGCCTAAATTTCTTCGACTTCAATTACAACAATATCCACAAACAATTGAAGAAATGCTTATTTTTCGTTTCTGGCTTGAAAAGCTTTCGCATTGCTTCATTGAAAACTTCAAAGTTGAACAAGCCTATATCAATCCGGACATTCTCGAATTATTTTTTGGCGATTCCCCGTTTAAATTCCACACAAACTACTTTTACCTGGTTGATAAGGAACAATTCATTTTTACTAGGGGATGTGATCTTTTGCACAATTACGTTGTTATTCACGGATATCGAGGCTTCTATTTCCAAGATAATTTTGTGAAACTGCGTGGCGAACTGGTAAAAGAAGAAGAACGTGGACTTTATTTTGTGGAGGAAGAGAATGAAGAAGAATCTCCTAAAGTTGTGGAGTATGAAATGGTTGATGTAGATAATCCACAAGAAGATTCAACGATCGTCTTATGTTTACCTATTGGTTCTAAGAAAACGGCTGATTAGGAAATTAGAAGAGTTAATGAGTAATTTTGTTTTGTTGTGATTATTTGTATTGTATTTGTGTTGTGATTTGTATTTATTGTGTAAAAATGTTGGATATTGTATATTTATTAGGATTTGAAACAAACGGTTAATCGAACCGGAACCGAAAACCGGTGGTTGAAAACAGGCGATAACAAAAATCGGCGACCTGCGATCTTTTTTTCAACATTTTGTACGGGACGGGATCCCGCGGGATTAATCCCGTAAATCCCAATAATGCCATTTTCAGCGCAAAACCCGGGATTTCCGGACGGGATCCCGTAAAATCCCGTCCCGTGCCCTAATTATTGCTATTTGAAAAATGAATGTTATCGTATACCATAAAATGTAACATTATGCCACAATAAAATATTTTTTCTAAAAAATTCTAAATTTAAAATTCTTTTCACTTTATCTGTTTCAAAATTAAACATTCAATTCCTTAAGAACCAAAAATTAAATTTTTTACATTTTTAAAATTTTCCTTTTTTTCCTCTTTCCTTTGTCTTCAAGTCCACAATTGCCTCAACAAAGGATTTGCAATATTTCTATTTAAACTAGGCATATTCTCCCCCTTTTCTTGTCTGTTTTGGTCCTCAGATATTCGAACGAGTCGATAATTTGTGGATTTGGGTTTTGTGGGGGAATTGAATAGACGGACACGAACATCATTTTTTGTTTTTATTCCCCCAAATTTTTTAATTAAAGAATTTGAAACTAATCGAATAAGTAAAGGATTGTTGTTGTTGTCGGTTAGTGAACGTCCATTGATGGTGCTGCTACGCTTTTCTTTGAAAAAATTTTTTTTTGGTTAAAAGAAAGGGTATCTTATCTTACCTTCATTTAAAAGTTCTGTTGCTAAATCCAATGATTTTTCAAGTTGGGGAAGACGGCTTAAGGGCAGATCCGAGAACCTGTTTAAAAAGGGATTTTTATTGCAGAGAGGATTGAACTGTTTAAAGCAATTAAGGCTCATAACTAGGGTTATCGGTTTCTGGAAATTCTTCGGATATCCGAAACCAACCCGAAAAATCCTCAGTTCTTCAGTTCGGCCCAGAACTGACAACCCTGCTCATAACGTTTCCAACATCTTACAATACCTCTACTTAAAGTAACCTCATTATAAGATTAAATTCCCAACCCTAAAGGGAAGTTCAAGTTGGTTCCGAATCGACAATCATAATTATATGGTAGTACCTCTCACTTTTAGTAGTCTCTCTCTGGAAGATCCGAACACAAAAGAATCGAAGTCACGTTTATCGGATAAAATAAACCTAAGAACCAACCCTCGATGTTACCGTGCACCCCTAAGGGAAGTTTGGGGTGTACGGTAATACCCAAAGGGACAAGGTCCGGTCCCGTATACCAAAAGGGGCCGAACCCAAGATTGTCCAATAAAAAATTAAAGAACCAAACAGAAAATCCTTGCTTCTTCAATTCTGTTCCTGTTGACCGGTTTTTTAATTTTTAGGAGAAAAGGAAGGAAACTGAGGAAGTTAATCGGATAGTCATCAATCATAGCTTCTTTAATTCATTAAAAATTAATTTAAAAACCAACTCATCATAAAAATATAAATTTTCAGCAGCTTCTCCTTCCAAAAATGACATCAGAAAAAATAAAAAATAAAAATACATTTTTTTTTGCTAAAAATTAATTTTCAGTAAGGGAAATATAAATAAATTTTTATTTCAGAAAAATAAATTTTTGAACCCAATTTATTTTTTATTTTTGTAACGCCTCCCTTTTCCTTTAATAATAATTAATTGGATAGACCCAATTATTTTTTTAATAATTTTTGAAGAAAAAAGTTTGAATGAAAATAACAGAAAAAAAAATCCCTTTTTTAATATTAAAAAAGTTTTTTTGTGGGTTAAATATGGCAAAAAAATTTATAAAAAAATTTTTTATTAAAATTTATTAATTAACACCTGGCAATTCTTTTAAAAATAACTTTTTTTAAAGAATTTTTAAAATTATTAATTTTTAATCTGTTCAGAGTTCTCTGTCGAATTCTTTGAAAAAACGAAAATAAATTTTATAGTTTGGTGAAAATTTTAAAATCTTTTTTTTTTGAAAAAATTTTCTTTAAAAAAACGAGGGTTAATTGGAAAGGTTAAACTAATTAAGCAATATTTTTAAAGTTTAGGACTAGAGTATACAGCAGGGCAGGAGAATTTTGAATTAAAAAAAACGGAAGGCAAAAGAAAATCCAGCCCTGGTATAAAGACATGTAGTTTTTGTTATTCTATTCAAATCCAGCCCCATTTTCCAATCCTTTTCTCGGTTCTTTTTTTGGAATTTCCCGGCCGCTCAATTTTTTATTTCACGTTTCTCAGCTTTAGTTTTGTTTTTACACTTACGGTCTCTATTCCGTTTTTAATCCACTGAATTCTCTTAACTAAAGGAAAAACAGAAGAAATTATATTTGGAATTTAGTCTGATCTCTCTTATGGCTAATACTCCCCCGTAGTGATAACAACAATTTTTCCTGCCAGTTCTTTTTATTAAATCACATCTCCCCTTTTTTAAAAATAAATTTATTTTAAATAAACTTATTTTTAAGAAATATTTTTTTTAATTTTTAATTTTCATCATTTAATTTAGTAATTTCGGGTATCCAATTATTACTTAATCTTGTATCAATATTTTTTATTTGTTGAGGTGTTTGTAGCATAGTATCACAGCAGTTATTTTCTGTTATTCTCTCTTTTCTTAATAAGCTTTGTTTGCGTATTTGACGGATTTGGTGATGCTCCCAAGCTATCTGGAAAGAAAAAAATTTTTTGGATCTCATTATAGGGTGCTTCTTTGAGACAGAAAAATCTCGTATCTTATAATAAGCTGTCTCTTAAATAGAAGGTAAACCTTCCGCTAAAAAACCTCTCGCTATAAGATACCCCCAATATTGGGGGGGGGGGAGGAGTAAGGGACGCCCCATTTAAATTTGGTTGCCCATTGGATGGGGGAGTTGTCCAAGCGATACCTTCCATTTAATATACACCCCATTATAAGGTACCGATTTTTTCTGCGTATTTATAATCGAAATTTTTTTACTTTTAATTTTCTTTTAACCAAAACAAAGCTAGCTTCACTAACATCCCCATCATGCAATTGTTGTTGTAACCCTATTCTTCCCCCAATTTGACTACAACAATCGGCACTTAATGTTGTATTGCTTAAAGTATCCCATTCTGTATTTTGATGGTCTAATCCTCTTTAAAATAAATTTAAAAAATAATTTTAACCGATAAAAATTAGCCCCAGGCTTCACGAAAAAATAAAAAATTATAATTTAGAAAATTAATGATTTTTATCAGATTCCCCTCAAATAAAACACGATATTTAACTAAAAAACCAAAGATAAAAAATTTTTATAAAAAACCAGGACAAAAAATCGGCCGTGTTAGTCAATAATCCGATTCTAGAGAACCCAAAAAACCATATCACCAACAAAAGGGTTCGAACCCGGGACCCCTCTAACTCCCCAACCGACACCTAAACCAATAAACCACTGCAGTCACAAAGCAAATATTTTCTTTTTAAATTTACCCGTCAGTAATTATCGACTCCTGTTCAGCTCTATGCATTATAAATTCTTTTTCTTCTACTAAAATTAAAATTATAATTTTATAATTTAATCAAAATATTTTTACTTGCCTGCAAGGCTCTTTAAACGCTCTTTTGGAGAAATTTCATTTTTCTCCGTTTTAAATTCTTCATTTTTTTCGATTTTATTTTCATCGGTAATTTCTTCATTTCTTTTAATTTTTAAATTTTGTAAACGTTTTTGAAAGTCAATAGGTCCAGAAATTGGAGCAGTATCCCCAACATAAGTAGTTGGATCAGCTAAACGATTTATCCTTGAGAAAAAATTTTTTTAATTAGTTAAAATTAGAGTTCGAACTTTTCAAAATGCCGGGCCCGGGACCCGGTTTTTTTTCTCAAAATCGCACCCGGACCGGTTTTTCCGGATAAAACCGGAAAAACCGGTTAGCCCGGAAAAACCGGATTTTTTCAGACCCGGGCCCGGACCCGGTTTTTTCTAAATTTATTAAAAACATAAAAAATCTACATACCCAATGATACCCGTGATATCCCGACTACATATATCTTTATTAGTGTAAGGCAGATGGATTTAGTTGGTTAACACGATATAACGAGAGATTTTGGAGAATGAAAAGGATATAGGGGGAATTATGGTGATAACAATGTAAAGAAGTATCTTCAGTTAAAACCTCGATGTCTGGAAGTATAACGGGATTAGGAATGATATGAAGGGATAAAAGGGCAGTGGAGGGTTACCGTGTGATTAAGGTGGATTTAAAAGTAGCAAATCATCCAATATCCCCATATTTTTCCTTATCCAGCGCCGCAGGCGAAAATTTTGAGGATTATAGAAAACCAACCCACTAGAAACCACCCGTAATCCAGATAATCCCGTTCTAAAATTTAGCGGGATCCTGCGGGATTTCTGGGTTTTCACATAATAGAGATATCTGGCGATATTTGTAGTGATCTGGGTTATAAGAGGATTTTCAGTGATATCGGGGGATTTAAGGAGAGTGGAGCATAAACTGGAGGATTAAGAGGCCAAAAATCCGGATTTTCAGCGCCGCAGGCGAAAATTTGAGAATTTTGGAAGACCAATTCACCAGATTTCTTTCTTTTTCAGCGCCGCAGGCGGAAATTCTGAGAATTTCTAAGGTCGTAGGCCAGAAAAATTCACTTTTTCAGCGCCGCAGGCGAAAATTTTAAGAATTTCTAAGGTCGTAGGCCAAAAAAATTCACATTTCAACGCGCTCAAGCAGCCAAATTTCTTCCATTTTCAACACGCTGCAGGTAATTTACAACAATATTACAAATACCATAAACGTCGTCGAGGAAATTTTGTCAAAAATATACCCCCAAGAACTAGTTCCAAAGCTAGTTCCAGGCATTTACTAGTTCCGTGTTCTAGTTCCAAACTAGTTCCACATAATCGTTAGTTCAGTAGTTTTAGTTCCGGAACTGGAACTTTGACATCACTGCAATCCGTTAGATTTCTTACTTTCCAGCGCCGCAGGCAAAAATTTTGAAAATTTTGGGAGATCCTTAAGCCAAAACTTCCATTTTCAGCCAAACTTCCATTCCAAAACTCCCACTCCGGGCCCGGCAAAAAATTACCGGGCCCGGGACCCGGTTTTTTTACTCAAAATCGCACCCGGGCCGGTTTTTCCGGGTAAAACCGGAAAAACCGGTTAGCCCGGAAAAACCGGATTTTCTTAAAAATACCCGGTTCCGGGCCACCGGGCCCGGAAAAAACCGGTCCGGGCCCGGCCCGGGTTCGAACTCTAGTTAAAATAGAGTTGGGATGGATTTTCTTTGGAGCATTCCGGAAATTGTAAAAATAAGTATTCCGGATCCAGAAAAAAATTCCGGACCGGAAAAATTTTTTCCGGATCCATCCCGAATATATTAGACACTTCAACTTTTTATTATAAAATTATTTTCCATCGAACGGGATCGAACCTTCTTCCAGTTTCCCCAATAAATTAAAAATTATCCCACTACACCAAAGTGGCTAAAACGGCACTTTCTTGGGCGGTTTTATTGGCTTAAAAAATTATTTTATTGGTTTATTGGCTAGGATATTAAACATTCCGAAGATATTTCAGAAAAAATTAGACACCTCAACTTATCTTTATGAAATTGTCTCCCATCAAAAGGTATCGAACCAGTTTCTATTCTCCCTCACAAATCAAAAATTATCCCACTACACTAAAGTGACCATTCTTCTGTGGGTGGTTGCATTTGACAGGGCGGTTAAGTTGAGGGAGGTGTCTTCTATCCAATTTTAAATGATATTTTTTCCAACTCACTTCTGAAACAAATTTTTTGAATTATTATTTCCTTCTTTATTTACAGAAATATTACTAGACAATTTTCTTCTTTGTTCAATAAATTTAGCTTCACTGCTAGGCCTTCGACGGCATCCATTCGATTTAATCTGGCCAACTAAAATAACATCTTTCCCATATTTTGAGGCAAGTAAAAGGGCAGCACCGCCTCCATTTCCGCCGATTATTGTTGTTGGTCCGGAACGGTTAAAGCCTATTTAAATTTTTTGTTTTTTTTGGGAAAATTTTTTTTTGGTTTTTATTAGTCTTGTCACTAAGTAGTTGGGGAAAAAAGTCAAAAACTAAAAAACACAAAAAATATTAAGCTGGCTGTAAATACAGCAAGATGGATGACTGATATGTTTAAGTTATAAGTTGAATACATTGACAGGGGTGGTTAAGTTTTTTTGAATTATTAAGTTGTGGTGTCCTGGAATGAGTCTTCCCCTAGTTTTTCGTGAATTTGGACAAATTTGGAACAAAAAAATTCACTGTATCCATAAAATGTAATAGAGCCACAGAATTCAAATCACTTTAAAGTTACGAATACCTTAAAATGTCTATTGCAGGGAACGAGCCGTCCTGATTTCCGAAAATTAGGTATTTTATTTTTCTCGGGAATCCCGATTTCCCAAGGGATATCGAGTCATTTTAAAGGATAAATCCTAGCATAGAGACGGGTGAATGAGAGTAAAGTTAGTTTTTTTAATTTTTTCTACACAAAAGAATTAATTTTTAAAATTAAAAAAATTTAAAGAAGAGAAGCCTTGTCGCGCATGAAAAATAAGAGAACGAACAAAATTATTATTATTGTTCGTATTGTTGTTATTTCCTCCTTTCTTTTCAATTTGTTTTGATGAATCAACCAAAAAAATTTGTGTGCTGCTAAATGCACAGCCCATAAATTTTTTAAGAAAAATTAAATTAAAAATTAATTTTTTTGTTGAATTTTCAAGCTCTTTCTTTAATATTTTTTTTTTACATTTTTTTATTGAGAGAGGAAGGGATTTTAAAGAAGAGAAAATTATTTTTAAAATAATTAAATACATGAGTGTTTTTTAAATAAAAAAAATTAATCCTAAAAGAGAGAGGGATTTAAAAAATATATTTATATTGATTCAGAAATATCCACAGCTCTTTTAGTAAAAAATTATTTAAATGGAAACTGTTAAAATAAATTTATTTTAATTATTTATATTAACAAAATAATTACAAGAGTCAAAAATAAAATTAAAGCCCTCGAAATTTAAATATATAATTTTTTGGGAATTTTTAAATAATTTGTTGGAGTTTTTTTAATCAAAAAATATTTAGGTAGGGATTATCGGTTATTGAAAAAATATTTAGTTATCCGGAACAGAAAAGAAAACATTTAAGAAATCAGAAGAACCTTGTAAGACTAGAAAAAATAGAAATCTTCTAAAATCATTTTATATAATAAAATTATTTAAATAAATTCTGTTTTTAAAAATATATTTATATTAAAGTTACAATGGCGGAAAATTATTTTTTTAGCTATTTTGCGATAATTGTTCTTGTTGATATTTTTTGGAAGGAGGGGCAGAATCTACTCAGGGGTGTGATGAATCATTGTTGCCAAAAAATCATCATTCAATTTATCATCCAAAATATTTTTGGATTTTTTAAAATTCAAATATTTCTTTCTTTTCGACAGGTTTGTTTTTAAATTTTTTTTCTTGTAAAATTAAAAATGGCGTGGGATTAGTTGTTATTGTTCACATTTTTTTGAGAATGAACCCAAAATTATTTTTAATATATTTTATTAAACAAATAGAGAAAATCTAATTAATAATTCAAAAGCAATAACTCCAAAAGTCAACCAATACTTAAGTAATCTTTGGAGACATATATTAATATTAATACAACGATTTTAAAATTAAATTAATTCATTAGAAATTTTGGTAAATCAATATACTCCTCTCATTAATAGTTTCTCAACGTTTTAAATTTCTTAACGTTAATAATCAAAACCGTGATGAAGTAGTTAGTGATGATGAGGATGACGATCTTGATCAGGTATATTTTTATAATGAAATTTAAATCTAAAATTTTTTGAACCAGTAGATTTTGGTTTTTATTATTATAAAAATTTTTAACTGAATAATCTTATTTTTAAGGACTTTCCCGGGTTAAACCCGAACAGAATTTTTGGCGGAAGGCGTGGCGGTGGACGAGGTCGTCGTGCTGGTGGTGGTGGACGTGGTGGTCGTCGTGGTGGTGGACGAGGAGGGAGGAGGATTGTTAATAATGGTGCTAGAGTTGAAAATTCGGATATACAGGTTTTCGATTTTTTGTTTGAAATATTTATTACTTACGAATTTGGAATAAATCGGGGTTTGAATCTGTCCTTTAAATGATGGGATGGTCTGCCAACTCGTCCTTTTAAAATTTAAAATAAGCTACATTAAAATTGTTATTTGTCAAAAAATGTAAATTGGGAAATTTTGCCCACTTAACCCATTATTTAAAGGACAGATTCAAACCCCGATTTATTCCAAATTCGTAACAAAAAAATCGAAAACCTGTATATCCGAATTTTCAACTCTAGCACCATTATTAACAATCCTCCTCCCTCCTCGTCCACCACCACGACGACCACCACGTCCACCACCACCAGCACGACGACCTCGTCCACCGCCACGCCTTCCGCCAAAAATTCTGTTCGGGTTTAACCCGGGAAAGTCCTTAAAAATAAGATTATTCAGTTAAAAATTTTTATAATAATAAAAACCAAAATCTACTGGTTCAAAAAATTTTAGATTTAAATTTCATTATAAAAATATACCTGATCAAGATCGTCATCCTCATCATCACTAACTACTTCATCACGGTTTTGATTATTAACGTTAAGAAATTTAAGACGTTGAGAAACTATTAATGAGAGGAGTATATTGATTTACCAAAATTTCTAATGAATTAATTTAATTTTAAAATCGTTGTATTAATATTAATATATGTCTCCAAAGATTACTTAAGTTGTTGATTGATTGAGTTTTGAAGTTATTGCTTTGAATTATTAATTAGATTTTCTCCATTTGTTTAATAAAATATATTAAAGATAATTTTGGGTTCATTCTCAAAAAAATGTGAACAATATGTAACAACTAATCCACCCCTCGCCCCCCCCCCCCCCCCCCCCCACATTTTTAATTTTACAAGAAAAAAATTTAAAAACAGACCTGCCGAAAAGTGAGAAACATTTGAATTAGAAAAAAATCCAGAAATATTTTGGATGATAGGTTGAACAAACCTATTTTTTGCCAACAACGATGCATCAATTGTTGCAAAAGTCAAATAAATTACCAAACTTTTCCTTCCGCCACTGTGTATTTCTACAATTTCAATTTATAGCTAAATCAATTATTTTTAAAATTAATTGTTTATTTGCAGACATTTCTTCTTCTTCACCTTCAATAAGTGTCTTACATTTTTGCCAATTTCCCAAACTTGCAAATATCATTAAAGCCAAACTCTGTAGAATATAAAAAATTTTTTTTATTTAAAATATTCCTCACATTTTTATCTAATCCATTTGTAATTAAATATTCAGCATATCTTGTATATATTTCGACAAAATCACAATTTGGATAAATCTTAAAATTAAAAATTTAATTTTAAAAAAATTAAAAGAGATTTTTAAAGCTTTTTTCCTTTTACACTCCCGAAAATTCACAAATTTCATCAGCAAGTTTCATCCATTTACTTATTAATGGTCGGAAGACAATAAATTCAATTAAATTTGTAAATACCAGTTAGAAATGTGGTATATTGTGGATTTTGTCTATTTAAAAACGTGAGGTGAGCGCAGACCTCATTTTCATTGTAAAAATGAAAAACTTCAGTTTAAAGTAACGAGATACTTATTTATGAATAGTTTAAGTTTCTTGTAAAGGATAAAAAGTGTTGAGGACTTGAGGATATTTTTGTTGATATTTAAATATTATTTATTTAATTCTCCAAAATAATATTCTCCTTTATTCTCTAGTATCTTTAATAAATGAGATTGGACCCAGAAAAGATTTCGAAAAAAAAATTTGGTTATAGATCATTTTTCAAGATAACATTCATAATTCTCGTCCGACTTTTCTAGTCCTTTCTCTAATATTAAAACTTGCGGATAAAATTTTCGAACTTTTGGTAACCCAAAAAAAAGAATCCCATTTTTATTAAAAAAAACAAACTTTAGAATAAATTAATGCAATATTCCACAATCCTTGTGAAATTAAATATTTACAAGCGTCTAATCCTTGGTCAATTAAAGAGAGTAGTTGAATACCTTCTTTAAATTTTTTTAATTAAAAAAAAAGATTTAAGAAACCAGAAATAAAATTTGAAGCAATTAAATTTGTTGCATTTAATTTAACCAAACATTTTGAATTTTCACTATCAAAATTTGCAGATAAAAGACAAGCACGAAAAGAATTAAATTTTATATCATCTTTAGTTTTTGTGTTGTTACTTGTTTTGTCGCTATTTAACAAATAATAAATGGCTAGTTCATTCTGAAAAAGATTAAAAAATTCTTTTAAATTAACTTTTTCAAAATAATTTAATTCTTTTTCAATTTTCATGCTTGGGGTTTCAAAATTTTCGTAGGATCGGTTATAACGTAACTCGTAACATCCCTGTTGGGAAGACGTTGAAAGCAAGGATCTAGCCGAGATAAAAAAAATAAATTCCGGATTATAAGAATTGGGTCAATTAGATCCTTGGTTGAAAGCAAAGATCCGCCGTCCCGTTCCCGAAAATCGGGAATTTTGGCTTTTTGTCGGCAGGATCCTGGCTGAAAAGTCTTAACAAATTCGACTCGAACGAAATACAAGTGACTAGCAAAAAATATGAAAATTAGGTAGTATGAGTTACAATGATGTACAAGACCAAAAATATGACGAACAAATCCCCTCTTATTTTATGTCTGATATTCAACGGTAAAAAATTTATCCCATACCAATTTTTAAAAATAAAAATGAATTTAATTAAACAAACAACCTTTTTCATAATTATACATTTTTCAACTGCTTGTTCCAAATGATTTTCATTTTTACAAGTTGAAAGAAGTAGACGAACAATTAATTCCATCCTCTTCTATATTTTTTAAAAAATATTTTAAAAATCAGAAAAAAATTAAAAAAAAAACCTGAAACCAATTTTTTGACCAAAATTGTAACAAATTTGTTGACAAATATTTATTATCATTCAATCCATCTTTATTTGAAGCATTTTCAACAATTTTAATAAAATTTGTCAAAGATAATAATCCAATAAATTGACCCAAAAAACCAATTTTTAATAATTTATTTTGTTCAAATTTTTCTAATTTTTTAGACAAATAATTGTAATAATTGTCATCAATTTTAAATAAATTTTGAAGTAAATCTTGTTGGAAATTGGAAATATAACAAATTAAATTTTGTAAAATATTTGAGTGATTTGAACGAATTAAAAATGGGCAATCTTAAAAAATTAAAAAGTAAAAATTTTTAATTCAAAACTAAACCTGATTCACTCAGAGAAATATTTGAACCTTTTCCAGTATCAGAAATAGCATAACGAAGCATTCCATCAGAAGTAATGTAGACTGTAAAAAATGAAAAAAATTATTTAATGTAAGCATCTTATGATGAAGGATCATCTTGTCCGCAAAAAAATACCCGGAAACCCTGGAAAAAGCCCGCAAAAAATGACCCAACCTTCCCCATAATGTTACTATTCAAAAAAAACCTAATTTTTAAATTTAAATAAAATACCAGGAGTTAATCCACACATGTCAATATCAATAACGCTTAATCCTGGACGTTGTAAAACAAAAACTGTATGTAATCTTTCAGTATCCCAAATAACTAGTGAAGTTGGGTGTTGTGCCTTTAAAATATAAAAAATATTTTTTTAGTGTTCATCAGGGAATATCAGAGGATTTTAGTCTTAATCATATTTTAATTAAGAAGTAGAAATTTTTTGCCATTTTTTAAACAAAAATTAACTTAAAACTGATAATTTCAGAAAAAATGATCTCTGTTTCAGAAAAATTCAGTCTAAAAAAAATATAGCTCCCTTCCCCCAATGACAATCAAATTTTGGGGAAAAAATATCCTTAAATGAAAAAATAATTAAAATCCTTAAAAAATTAATCAAAAAAAAAACCAACAGCCAAAGTAAAATCTCCAGCCAATTTAGAAAATACAATTCTTAAGACAGGTCCTCTAGTAGAATTTCCCAATCCAGATTGTCTACAATGCGATTTATCACCCAAAACCCAAACACCAATACGTCCAGCACTATCACCAAAAGCCAAAACATCATCCTTCCAAACCATACAACGTAAAAATGCTGCACCACTTTTCCATTGTGTACTAACTTCTTTTCCATCACGAACATGAAGTCCTTTGACAACAACATGATATCTATATATAAATATTAATTTTAATTTCATTTTTTATAAGTAAAGTCAGTCAGCCCTCACTCTAAAATACACCCAAAACTAGATAACAGGGTAGGCAATTCCGAATATCCAATCGAAAAATAGTCCAAATATCTGAAATTTTCCGTTCGGAGAGATTCGTTCCAATTCCGATGATTCCCTAGGAAACGCTAACCCTACTAGATACACTTCAAATTAAGAAACGTTTTATCAGTTGGCCAAGAAGTAGTGAAGATCCGCCCAAACGAAACTCCCCTCAATTGTAAGGTATCACTCCTCACCATGAGATAAAAAATTTAACCCAAAGGTATCCTATAGTGACTCGATTAAATTAAAAGAAAAAATATTTAAATCTAAATTGCTTACAGATGATTATCATTATCCAAAACAACCAAATTTTCTCGAAAAATCTTCGTTTTACTTTCATTAACAATTTTAGATTGATGATGTTTTCCACTCCAACACATATCCAAAATTATAGGACAACGTTTATTCATTCTTCTTAAAAGTCGTTGAGTACCCAAATCCCAAATTTCAAGAGGATTTTGACGAAAAGAAATTGCCAAATAACTGTTGTAGTGAGACACACGAATTGTCTAAAAAATAAAAAATTAAATTTTTTATTAAAAATAAAAATTTTTGTGTATAGCGTAGGGCAGAAAAAGGATACATTAAAAGATTTGTACCTTATGTTTCAAAACATTTTTGGATTTAGGGACAGAAGCGAAATATGCGGAACAAAGAAGAAAGTCCGTTAGCTAGCTTTATTAGGTTAACTTTTTTTCGGTTTTAGCCTCCGCCTTCTAAAATCTGTTTCAGGGCCCCAAATATAACTAAAAAATTTTTAAATCAAGAAAGTTGACTTCCTCTGAAATCTAATTCCCGTAAAACAACCTAGGGCCAAAATTTAATTTTTCCTCTGAAAATAAACCTCAATTGGAGATTCTTCTCGTTCTGGCCTAAGCCGACGTTTCCAGCCAGTCTGAATATCAGTTATAAAACTAAAATTAAAAAAAACAAATAAAAAATCTCATTTAAGAAAACCAACATATCATTCCTAACAGTATTTGAAGAACTTAAAGAAGCAATATAGGCAGCAGAAACAATAGCATTTGGGCCAGCCCATTCCAAACATCTTCAAAAAATTTTCAAAAATTTTTGAAAATATTTTTAAAAATTTTCTTACTTGACAGGGCAGCTGTGTATTTGTAAATCTTTAAATTTACAAATTTTTTCACCACAAACATTAATTAAATGAATAATTCCAGTAGAGCTTCCAACTGCTGCTAATTGACCAATTTTAGAAGAAAAAATTAAACTGGGTACAGAATTAGTTAATAAATCTATTGGACGCATTCTAATAACTGTAATTGTAGTACTTAATGGTGAATAAATTCCATATTGAGTTAATCTAAAAATTAGATAAATTTTATAAAAAGTATGAAAATAAATCTTGGGGAAGATCATTTGGACTTTAAGAAAATTTGGAGCTCAAAGAATCATTTCTGGGTCGAATCAAAAAGCAAGTCAGCCCAAAAATGTATAAAAATAAAATCAAAAAGATGAAGGGGAATCTCAATTTGAGTAGCAAATCGCAATTCAGATTTTCAAAAGATATCACGTCCCTTTTCTCGAGCTCAGAGTTGGAAAAGAATTTTGATGATTTTGAAAATGAGAAAAACCGCTACTTTATTTAAAAAGGAGCACGAGCAAGTTTAATTTTAACAATTTTAATGACTGAAAACAACAGACTATTCTTGAATTAGAAAACAGAAAGGGAGCAAATGATCCCCCGCCCCAACCAGAGCTGCGTCTAAACAAAAAAAAAACTTCGGAAATCGAAAGAAATCAAAAAATATCGGTCAAAAATCTAAATTTCGGCGCAGCTCTTCCCCAACTTTTATCATTAAAAATAGAAACCTAAGCTGTCCAGATTTACTAGCAACACGCATTTGACATTCTTCATTTAATTCAATAAAATCATTAATCATTCCAATACGATAAGGTTCAATTTCTTGACGAGCATCTTCCTAAAAATAAATTCTTTCTAATTTTTTTATTAAAAATAAACCAATTGATAAATTAACAATTTTCCAGAATTAATTAACAAAACAAAAGAAGAATTAGTTGTTGGACATATTGAAGCTCCCATAACTCTTAATCTAATTGATTGTCTTTGCATTGAATCTATCGAACATTTTCTTTCATAATCCAATTCGGAACACATTTTTTCATCAGAAAAGTGAAAATTGGCAAGCCGAAAAGAACAAGTCCCATTTTGATGAATTAAGAAGAAGGCATCTTTTTCGGCACAGGGAAGAATCTTTAAAAAAATATTCAATAAAAAATTTTTAAAAGAAGAATATTGGAAGGAAAAGAATCCAAAAAAGGATAGAACAAAGGGAAAATGCAAAAAAATATTTTATAGTTAATGAGAATATCCTGTTAAAAAGGACCTGAAACTTAGTCTAAACAACCGGCCCTGAACTTTTTCCTACTTGGAGTTCAACCCTGCCTAAAAATAATTCAGAGGTGAGAAAGAATTCCATTTTTCACCTTTCCCGACGTCATTTCTTCAAATCTTCGAAACTTTGTTTCTTTTAGATTTCCAGGATCCGAGTCCTGCGGATGTCTCGTCCCATATCTGGTTTAACAAAAATAATGGTAATTCTAAAAAATTAAATTCTAGACCTTTAAGACCCCCAAAATCCTTTAAAAAATTTTCCATAAAAAATCAAAATAGAAAAATTAAATTTGAAACCCGAACTAAAGGCGATCCAGTATCAATAATGGAACTAAAAATGACTTGACAATGTTGTGTTTCAACCAAACAAATTTCTGTCGGAAATAGAACAAATAAAAGTTGTGGATAAGCCAAGTGATATTTTAATTGATTAATTGAAGAAGAATTATTAAATTTTGTAGAGGAATTTTGAATTGTACGAGGTTCAAGCGTCATTGAAGTAATTTTTGAATCAGACCAGTGAAAGGATGAAAGTTTTTCCAAAAGGATTAGACTAGAACCAACAGAGCTTACTTTAATAAATGATTTAAATTTAATACAAAAACAATGAAGAGTTAAACATTAATACATATTATTAGGCTAATATCTCTGAAAACCTAATCATAGTTCGCTGAATTAAAATATGTATATGAAACCAATACATACTAGGATATTCTAATTTTGATCGAGTTACATTTTTGTGGTAGGCTCAAAAAACAGCAGCGTTAAGAAGTCACTTACGGAAATCTTTTGCGAAAAGAAAATAAAAAATTTTCGGAGATTAAATTTATATGCCTGTCTTAGAATTAAAAAACAAGAACTGACAAAGAATTTTGAATCCAGAAAAACGACAGAACATTCTCATGTTTCCTCAAAAATTCAAAAAAGTTTATAAAACAAACCTGCCGCTTTTGTTTGGTCAAAAGGGTCCATACTAATTTTATAAATGCTGACATTAAATTTGTGTTCCCAAATTCTTTCCTTTTTGTCAATATTCCAAAGAATTAGAGTTGAATTGGAATGAATACTTAATAAAAGGTTGTAATCAGAATTTGGCCAATTTAACCATTTGAGATCTAAAATTTTTTTTTCAAATTTATGTTTCCAAAAAAGAAAACAGTTGAAACTCACTATAAGATACCCCTAACCTAGATATCCCTAATCCTAAAAACACCTCTAATTTACGCACTCTTTAAATTTAGTCACTGGATGGGGAAGAACGATACTTTCTACTTAAGATAACTTCACCATCAGACACTGATTTTTCAGACCAAAGGATATATCTTATAGTGGGGGTACAGCCCAAGCAGGCGCGCGCCCAAAACGGCGCAAAGCCATAACTTGCTTTAACATCTCCAAATCTTACCAAATTTAGTATTAAACAATTCCTCTCATCGAGCTAAAGAGATTGATACTAAAAGTGATAAAGGCCCGAAATTTTTTAGCAGGTTATAGCTTTGCGCCGTTATGGCCGCGCGCCTACTTGGCGTGTCTCTCTTACAGTGAGGTTGACTACACTGCTCCACATAATTATAAGTCCACCCATTTTTTCGGGATTTTTTGACTCCCAGTCATCCAAATTTTTTGAAAATTTAGAAACACACCTTTTAGTGAATAACTAACAAGGTGTGATTCGATTTTTGGCTGAATTTTTATTTAAAAAATTTTTAGACCAAAATATGTGTTTTCGGCCTCCACAAAATTATAAGTCCACTTTTCAAAAAAGATATTTCCAAGTTTAGGAAAAATCTACAAAAATTCTAGCAACAATATATAATGATATTATGAAAAAATAAAAAAGAACTAGACCTATAACTCTACCCGGAGCCGAGATCCTGAGACCTCAAAAATCAACGTAAAATGGGGGTAAGGCTCTTTAAAAAAATTTTTCGACCCCTTATCGATTATTTTCAATTTTGATTTTGGGCTCATTCGACAGCCCTTGAAATTTGCTACAAGATAGCATTAATAATATTTTATAGAAAATTCGATTAGAAAGATACGAGCCGTTAATCTTCTGATGCAGCAAAAATCGTCTAAATGCTCCATAAAATGCCCTCTAATGACACCTAGAAAGTTTATCGTCTTGTGTCTCTCTAAGGAATTTTTCTGAAAAATAAGACAAGTGCTATCTTGTAGCAAATTTCAAGGGCTGTCGAATGAGCCCAAAATCAAAATTGAAAATAATCGATAAGGGGTTGAAAAATTTTTTTAAAGAGCCTTACTCCCGTTTTACGTTGATTTTTGAGGTCTCAGGATCTCGGCTCCGGGTAGAGTTATAGGTCTAGTTCTTTTTTATTTTTTCATAATATCATTATATATTGTTGCTAGAATTTTTGTAGATTTTTCCTAAACTTGGAAATATCTTTTTTGAAAAGTGGACTTATAATTTTGTGGAGGCCGAAAACACAAATTTTGGTCTAAAAATTTTTTAAATAAAAATTCAGCCAAAAATCGAATCACATCTTGTTAGTTATTCATTAAAAGGTGTGTTTCTAAATTTCCAGAAAATTTGGATCACTGGGAGTCAAAAAATCCCGAAAAAAGGGGTGGACTTATAATTATGTGGAGCAGTGTATATTCCAAAAAAATTATTAATTTTCAAAAAAATTATTAAAAAATAAAACCATTAACATTTGTAGTCAAATAACGTAAAGAGGCCACAACAATTCCCATTTGAATATCCCAAATAAAAATATTGCCACTAATATCTGAAGAAGCACAGCCAACATTAATATCACTACAATAACGAATATTGTCGTTGTTAACGTCTTTTGATTTTATCCGAAAGAGAAGGTCAATGGGAGGTTTCCAACAAACCTAAAAAAATAATCTTCTTCCATAGCGACAACATTTAAACCGCGAGACCTATTATAAATACAGACGG